>SMOI01000007.1:273883-301742 GCA_008000375.1 Poteriospumella lacustris
TTGTTTCGAACGCAGCAACGACTGGGGCGTGATGGTGGGTGTAAGCGACGAGGAAGTGCAAATGTATGAGAGGTGAGAGGGGCAACAAAGAAATGCAGCAGTAACCGAAAGAGAGGACTACCATGCCAGCACGGAAGAGGAGAGTTAAAACCAATGCGCAACAGGTTCAAACAGAGACAAACGGCCATCAGCTCCACTTGGGTGCGAGGCGATGGGAGGAAGCAACGATGTTGAGAGACACGGCACGTGTGTGCGCGACATATGGAATGCAGAAGCAGTTGGCCGACCACCAACCGCACAAAAGAAATTACGTCGTCAACTACAACACTGTTCATGAGAGGGTGTGGCAGTACTTCATCACTGAGCAACGGACAGGATGACGCGACAGCACAAATACAAGGAAAGGTATCTGTGTGAAGCCAAAAGCTCAAATCAAAATGTGGAGACAAGAAATTGACAAAACAAAAAATAGAAAAAGAGGAAGAACAAAGATACGGCGAACGCCGACGTGGGACAGTGGTAGTTGTTGGAATAATGGCGTTGGTTGTGGATGTTGTTGAGCGGGGTGTTGACGTAAAAAAGAAGAGAAACAAGTAGATGTGTGTGTGGGGGGGGTAGAAGGTACAGCAACGAAGTTGAAAAGGGGCAAGGAAGACGTACGGTAGGGTTACAGAAAGTAGTCAACGAGCACATCAAAACATGCGACGAAGGTTGAGTCGAAATCGCTTGGGAGAAAGAAAGACCGACAGAGACAGAAAGAAAGGGGCAGAAAGAAAAGGGAAGAAAGAGCCAGAGACATGAAATGAAGGGTTAGGGAGGGAAGAGACGGAAGAGAAGGAAGGGACAAGGGACGACCACGCAGTCCCTTCCTCGCAGAGTCAAGACGATGACGACGGGCAAGTGTGCAAAACAGACAGTGGGCAGGCAATTGTGTTCTGGTTGTGTTTCGAGGAGGATATCGAGTACTCAGATGATGACTTCATAATAATGGCACCGGCACACATATATAGTACACACCTTTCGACCAGCGACGGTGGTCGTGTTTGCTTCGTTTTTTTAAAATTGTTTCTGATTTCGATTCAATTTTTCGTTTCAATTTAATTCAGATGCAAAGGTCCCCCAGCCCATCCGACAATGGGAAGTGGAGTATCAATGCACCATCACAGAAGGAACAGGGGAGGGACATGGGGAAGTGGAGTTGATCGCAACAATGACTGGGGGAAGAAGAGGTGAGAAGAAGGAGGAGGGAACGGCGGAGAAAAAAGCTAGCGACACAGACAGACAAGACGACGCGTTTGGGCGCAGAGAAATACACGAACAGCAGCAACAACACAGGTGCGTGTGCGGGTGGGAGGACACTCAATCCACGGAAAAGCAATTCCTGGAACACTAATCGATACACGATACACGATACACACCTCTGGAGATGAGATAACCAACAATACATACGGGAGAGAAGTACAAAAACAAATGAGAGGGTCGCCGACCAACAGACATAGCCCAGGAATTGGGCACAAAGGGGGATTCTTTAGTGTTTGTATGGTTTTCTTCTAAAGAGATCGAACGCATCGAGTGGGGGTAGTGGGGTCGATAAATGCTTGTAAAGCCACTACCACCACTGCTGCTGCAGCAGCAACGACAACAACAACAAAAAAGCAAGGTCTAGAACGAATGAGGAATGACTTCATATATGTATATATAGGTGAGTGGGGTGGGGGAGGGGAGTGAGAAGGGAATAGAGAACGAGAGACAGAACCAATGATCGTATGAGGTCTAAAATTCTGTCGAATAGCCGGGCAGAGCAGGGTAGGAGGTAGTAGCAAGTCGAAAACTGGCTATAACGACAACATGCTGATGGGGGAGAGACTGAAATGACTTGTGACGACGATATACCGCGACGATTTTGATAACCATTCGTCGTCGACTGCATTACGCGGGGAACACACACGTGAGCGACGCGATACCTCTCACATCGGATGACTTATCGACAGGCAATACTCTTGGCCATGAGAAGATTCATCCGGATGCAGTTGGATGGTCCTCGTGCGGTGTGGATCCCCTTCCTTGAGCGCAGGAGTCGACCAACGTTTGGAGAAAAAAAGCTCAACGAATAAACAGACGATCAAGGATTGGTTGGCAAGCAAAAAGAGACATACGCAAACGAATTGTACTACAAAGAGATATGTGGGGATGGGGGGCGTTGACACCGATGTACAAAACCTTCCACGCAAGCAACGCGACGCATGCTGATATATCAAAAGAGGCACGAGGCCCGCCAACAGTTGAGCCAGGTGGTTGTCCACTTGGAGACAGAAAGGGAGAGAGAGGAGGGAGGTGATGATATATGATGCTCATGACGAATCGGCACATACAATATGCGTCAACGCATGATGAAGGAACAAAATACATGTCTTCGGTGTGGCAACCCAGATGAAGAACCGAATGTTCGCTGACAGACAGACAGGCAAACAGGCGCGCGTTGAACATTGATTGACACAACACACACAAACAAACATACTCTCGGAGAGGAAAATGATAGAACCGCGCATTACCCGTCACAGAGAAAATGCGGAGGTCGATTTGACCGCACACAAAGCAACAAATGTGAAACACAAGAAACACGCAAAGGAGACAATACAATGATACACGGGGGGGGGAGGTCCTTGTCGTTTTCCAGATCAAAATAAAAAATTCACCGGTGGATATCTCAAAGGAAATGAATGTATCACGCCTCCCTTGTAGATAGAGAGAGAAAGAGAAAAGAAGCTGCATATATGGTCTAATCGACGAAAGAATGACCGAAACAATCCAGCCCATCTAAAGGTGTGAAAGGGGAAAGCTTTGAAGCGAACGATCGATGATGACATTGATAGAAGTGAATCGGCTAGGGATCCCAAGACCAATGGGGGACAAAAAACAGCTTCCGATAGCGCTACTTCACTTTAGCCTCGTTTAGAACGAAGGGCGAGGTGCCCCCACGGCAAACTGCTGGGGAGTCGGCGATGGTCCAAACGAATGACCAGGAGGAAGCTTCGAATTGTTGTAGCCATGCGATCCAATATTGGCGGAGGAAGACGAGGAATACAGGTACCGTGCTTCGTGCGGTTGAAAACCGTGCGGTTGAACGATATCATGAGAGGCCATGCGTGGAGACGGCTGATGCGCCGGATAGGACTCCAGAGGAGGTGACCATTCGTGCGGACGACCAGGATACGAGAGCTTGTTATTCAAGGGCAATCGTTGATGCTGATGCTGATGCTGATTGCGAGTCTGTTCGGTTGGACCACGATAGGCAGTCATTCGAGGGGGCTGAGACTGAGGCTGAGGCTGAGCTTGAGCCTGAGGCAAAGCAGCAGGAGCATCCAGAACCGTGTGCATGCCAGTCATCAAGGCAATCGCCGCATTGTCATCGTAGACATAACCCAACAACGAAAACGACGACCCTGAACGATCAGAACGAGCCATCAAATGGTGAGGGTCCTTCTTCATCCAGATTCTCGTCTTAAACAACGAAAACATATCACGCACGTAATCACGGAAGTCCACACGCGCATCCGACGAATAAAACACTGTCAATTTGTGCCCATCAAACTGATAGTCCGCATCCGTGATGGTCAAAGGCAAACGATAAGTATTCGTTGCCAAATCGCGAGCAGCCTATATGTACACACAAGAAGAAGAAGGAGAGCCACAAGGTCAGCACACTACTGATGACGAATGACGAACAAACCAAGGGTTTTTGTGCGTCAATTTAAGCTGCACAAAATAATGGACACCGCCTAAACCGACGCCAAAAAACCCCTCGACTATCACCGTCCACCGGTAATGTCACGTACCTTCACGACTGTTTCTTCGTTTCGATACTTTTTCGGCAACTGTTGACGTTCCGCCAAAGTGGCAACTCTCAAGATGGTGCCAATGATCGAATCTTCTTCTTGAATGTTGGATTTGGTGGACATCGTCAAGCGACGGTCAATGAACTCCTGCATGTTCATGACGGCCGTGACGATACCCATGTCTTCACCTCTATCCGCAGCGACAATGACAAAGTCACCGCGCACAACGTTGAGCAGTGGCGTCGCAGGTGATTGGGTTGACGGCAAGGTGAAGAATCGAACGTATCGTTTGAACTGGACTTGGTACATCATACGAGAGGAATTGTTGGACGGAATCGGTGCCATATTCGCTGAATGCGATGTTTGCGCCGCGTGATGAGATGCAAGCATATTCGATGTGCTCTTGCTATACTCTAATTGACCAGGCAATTGGCTTGGAAGTGGGGGCAAGGGGCTGCGGTCGGGATATTCGGTTCTTCCCTGTGCCTTTCCCAGCAATTGCAAATGATAAGCAGCTTTTTCTTCCATGAGGCGGCGTTGTTGAGCAAGTCGTTGGGATCGAAATACTTCTTGCGGCTACGATTATGAAAGTGTTTGAGTCAGTCAGATGGACGGGAGGTGGCATGGAGTCACTGTGCGCGCTTACATGATGGCCATCGCCGTGAGAGCTTCCTGGACGTAAGGTCATATTACTTCCTTCCGCATACAGAAAATCTGCGCTTGACGATGGACGAATATGCCAAGAGTCGCCGCTGTTTGTTTGGCTGGAAGAGCTCAGAGAGTGATCAGCAGATGACGCCAAATGGTCACCACTGTCTTCGAACAAGCTCAAATGTGAGAATTGTTCCGAACCCTGCATATTGCCATGGGATGAATGAAACCCGTTCATGCCGATTTGTGATACGGAGTGATTATCCGCAATGGAAGGACGATGTAGGTTGGACACAGGTTCAGGTCGTTCCTTTCCTGTCTGAAACATGGACGAAAACTGTGCCTGCTCGTACTTACTGAAAAGCTCTGTCATTCTGTTCAAGAGCACAAGAGCGAGAAAAGGAATGAAAGGAAAGTGGATAGAGCTTGAGGAAAGAGTGTTGTGAATCTCCTGTTCAACAGGTTTGTTCACTTGCACTTCAGTTGGGACTTGGCAGCACGTCACCGAAAACACAACTTTTCTCGGTTTCATCGCTAAACTTACCTTCAAATAAAAATGTTGCCACTACCTTCTTCTACCTTGGAAATTTCCGCACACTGTAATAAATTTCTTTGGCAACGTAGTGGCGGTAGTGACACAGTAGTTTGAGGGTGTGCGGTTTAGTTTGGGTCATTTGGGGAAGGCCGTTTTGTTTGGGGATGTGGGGCGCGTGGACGAAGGAGTGCGGAGTGGCAAAATCTGTTTCCTCTCCGAACTTTTGTTGGCTCTTGGCAAGATTACAGATCATAATATTCCTAAGGCTCGTTGATCAACGAATTGTCTTTACTTTTTTTTATTGAATCACAATTTAATTGACCTTCCTTCTTGATCCTGCCATTGAACATGTCGAACTTGTCTGCCGATTACAAATATTCCGACTTCGATGTTTTCGGTGGATGCTGTTACCTCACCTGCTTGGCAGGACCGTACTCCGTTCTGTGTTTCCCATGCATGTATATGCGTATGACTTCGCAAGAAGTCGAGTTCGTTGGGAACCGTTTGCACTTTCGCTATGACTGCTGTATTGCCAAAGAGGATAAACTCATTCCGCTCGATCGCATTCAGGACGCCAACATCGCTGCCAACTTTTGCTCTCGCCTATGCGGCGTATCCATTTTGAGCATTCAAACGGCGAACGGATCGCCCACTCCCGAAGCTCTCATCATTGCTCCAAGAGATGCAGAAGGTCTTCGCTCGATGATCATGGACCGCAGAGATCAGTTGGTAGGCGCTGGCACTTCTTCCGGATTGGACGGTCCGGTGATGAATCAAGTTCATGCCGGAGGAGTGCAATCGACGCAGCAGCTAGGAGAGATTCGCAATGTGCTGGAGCGCATTGAGAGATTGGTGGAAAAGGGAGTCGACAAGTTCGAGCCCATGGAGGTCAAATAAAGCATATATGGTGTATTCTTTTTCATTATACCTTTCGTGGCTCATTTTCGGCCATTGGAACCATTGCTCTTTGTGTTGCGTAATACCTACACTTTTTTTATATTTAGACTTTTAGACTTCGCTACTAACTTAGTTCACAATCAATTTGACAACAAGCCGTTTCCTACAGTTCGTTCGTTGTGCTGAAATTATCTTTTTTTCATCAAAATGTAAGGAATGTAAAGAAATAGACGATTGTGTCCTTCAAAGACAGACCCTATTCTACATTTACTGTGCCACGTCAGGATTGAGGTCACTGGGTCACTGGTCACCCAAGCACTCAAGGTTTGTGACTTTCTGGGTGATGGTTGGTCATGTCTCATCTCTCATCTCTCATCTCTCTTCTCTTTTTACAGCACGAAGCTAAATACTTGTGACCGACGTCAATCATAATCCTTCGATCAATAATCACCATGGAACCCACAGAAAGATATTCTGACTTCGATGTTTTCGGTGGATGCTGCTACCTCACCTGCATTACGGGGCCGTATGCCCTGTTGTTTGCTCCATGCATTTACTTGCGTATGACCACGCAAGAAGTCGAGTTCGTTGGGAACCGTTTGCACTTTCGCTATGACTGTTGTTGCATGAAAGAGGATAAGCTCATTCCGCTCGATCGCATTCAGGACGCCAACATCGGCGCCAACTTCTGCTCTCGGCTTTGTGGCGTATCCATTTTGAGCATTCAAACGGCGAACGGATCACCCACTCCTGAAGCGACTATCATTGCTCCAAGAGATGCTGAAGGTCTTCGCTCGATGATCATGGACCGCAGAGATCAGTTGGTGGGCGCTGGCACTTCTTCCGGATTGGACGACGTCCACGGCAGACTTGCCCCTACGTTTGGAGGCGTGCAATCAACGCAGCAGCTAGGAGAGATTCGCAATGTGCTGGAGCGCATCGAGAGATTGGTGGAAAAGGGAGTCGACAAGTTCGAGCCCATGGAGGTCAAATGATTTCATTTGCATCCGTTCATTACTCACCTGTTGTAGGATCATAAACAGTCTTGTGCTTTTTGTTTCCTTCGCCGTACCATTTACCCATTATATCGTTCATGCATTATCGGTCATTTTTTATACTTTTAGACTTTACGACTCTGATTAAAACCAAGAAATATCTGGTGTTCACCACATCACATCGTCCTGTAGACAATGCCAACCGACTGACAACATCGATAGCATCTGATCCCTTTCTCACTTACTCTGACTCAGTCAAATAATCTAACGTTTTCGTAATGTAGACTTCATTCAAGGCAGCAATAGACGCAACACAAATCCGTCAGAACGATACATAGCAATGTTCGAAGAATCAGTGTCAGATACAGTGTATAACGACATAACAAGCAAAATCGAACATTGAAGTACATAATTGACACTGATTGACTGATAGTCTCTTCATATTTTACATGCCTATTTGTCCCAGATAGTGAAGGCGTTGACAGCCGTTTCGAAGAGCAGTTCCGTGTTCATATAATCAATCAACGTGACGATTCCAGACAGATTGATTGCCTTGACTGACCCTGTTGATTTCATAAACTTAATGAAACTTGCATGGGCCGTGAATGACAATACGATGACACCCACTTCTGCGGACAAGTCGCTCTAGTCGCCCAAAAATTCAGAATTTCGTTACTTTTCTATATGAGGGAAAGATGGGTGACGCAATGGATCAACAACAACAAGACACGTTCGCGCAGTTGAACCATTTGGCCCAATTCCATATTCGGGATATCACCAGGCCATTAACGCTTACTGAACAAGAATCCTTAGCCAATAAATTGGTGCAACAAATCGTTCAAGAAGAGCGTGCCAAACGAGTACAGCTTCAATTGCCCAAACACCTCGATGAAGTCCGCAAAATGGTTGACCCCGCGGGAAAAGTGCAGAGTAAGCTACCTGTCTTTTCTCAGCTCAGTCCTCGTACGAGGCGGAAATTAGCAGCTTTGCCAAAGCCTAATGAATACGAACAGCAACAAGTACGTGCATTGGAACGACAGAGTAAGGAAGTCGGTGGGAAAGCTATCTACGAGCACATCCACAATCCACGGCAATTCGTCGAACTGGAAAGAGAAGTTCTTCACAAAGATGCTTCTGAAATGACGAATCCTCAACTGATTCCGAATGTCATTGACAAGCGAAACGTCACCAAATTGACGACGAAATACTACGAGGACGCCGAAAAGTACAAGCGGCGGAAAGATGATCAAAACAAGCAGTTAGAACGTCTCTTCGGTGAGCACAAACCAGTGCATGGACACGAGCTAATGACAGAGGAGACAGTCGGTATGTCACCGGCGAGTAAGCCGTCTACGGCGGTGCATCATCAGCTGTCGAGTAGGACGTTGTCGTCGTCGGGTATGGGCCCGCTTCATCGTGGAAGCAGCAGTACCGGGAAGCGGACAATATCGCCATCTTCATCAGAGAAAGCTATGCCTAGCCCGATCAACGACGCCGCCGCCACCAAATCGACTGGGATACATTCGCTCACCGACGTGGCCTCGGCACTGCTAAAGGCGTCGTCGTCGATGGCCGTATCGATCGCCAGCAACGAACGCAAAGCCACGACCGCGTCGTTGTCATCGTCGTCGAAGGGCAACAAAGCCAAAGCCAATGAGAAACTGCTCTCCTCGACCATGCCCGTCAAGTTGCTTCCGCCGTTGCAAAGCGCGACGCCTCCCGCCGCGATGTCACCGTTTGGCTCGCCGAAACCACTTCATTCCTCGTCGCTACATGCGCTCTCCCTGGGCGACTATTCTCCTCTGCGACCAGTGACCTCGTCTTCATCCTCCTCACTGTATCTCGCAGATCCGAAGGCCGAGGACATACGTCTACCCACCGCGGCCACCGGTCAATGGCTCTATCCACAGCAACAGCAACAGCAACTGAAAGAACGCGACTATCTCAACGAGTTCTCGGCCAAGGTGAAAGATGAAATGGGCATCGATCTCAATGCGAAATACAACCGGTTGCGCAAGTTCCGCCAATGTTTGCAAGTGCTGCTGTTGCACATGATGCATTGTCGGCAACGAGCCGCCTTCGTCAAATGGTGGGACGTGACGTTGATGTTGCGCAAACGCGTCATGCGCACCGCCGCGTCTCGTATCTATCGCGCCTTGCATTCCGGTATCTTGTGGCGTAAACAACAAGAACAGGCTCGCTACGAAGCCCTTCAACAAGCGGATCAAGAGCGACGAGAGAAAGCGAACCGTGCGTTCGTCTTCCGCAACGCCTCGGTGATCACACGGTCGATTCGTCGGTACGTCAAACGGAAACGTCTCTGGCGGTTGATTTCAATGCGACGGGCCGCGACGCACATTCAACGGATCTATCGGGGTTGGTGTGGACGTCGTCGGTTCCAACGATTGTGGCAAGCGTATCTACGGCGCAAGTTGGCGGTCATTCGTATTCAATGTCTCGTACGCATGCGCTTGGCCCATCGTCGCGTGGTCCTGTTGCGGAAGATGTCCTTTGTCGATCATTGGCTACACACGTTAGCAGCCAAGACCGAGACCTATCGTCATCTCTTCTTAGAACAAGGCGCAGCCTCGTATATCGCGCGTGCCTACCGGAATCATTTGATCGTGCGTCGCTTGCAGCGCTTGGTCTATTGGAACCACATCGCCAAATCGGTCGTCATTCAACGTGTCTACCGTGGATACCGCGTACGGAAAGTCTTTCGGAAACGCTTGACCTTGTACCGTGCCCATTTGCAACGTCAAGAAGAAGCCTCCGTCGTCATCCAACGCTACATACGACGTTGGCTCGCAGAGCTGTATGCTGATGGGCTGTATACCGAACGTCAAGCGGCGAAAGACGCGCGGTATCAAGAGAAACTGTGGCGATTGGCGAAGGGTGTGTCGTTGGGCAAGAAATTAAAAGTCTTGCGACGGAAGCTGTGGCTACGCACGCGGATCCACAAGATGTGGTACCTGCATCAACAAGCGATCCGCATTCAACGGATCTGGCGGGGCCACCATGGGCGCGTCCGCATGTGGTTTGTCCGGGTACATCATCGGGTGGCGTATTGGGCACGCATTCATCAACGACGTATGCAGGCGGCGTTGCGGATTCAGACGCGGTATCGTGGGTATTTAACCCGTCGGCGCCATCGGCAGCGATTGTTGTTAAACAACGTCGTCCGGGTCCAATGCGCCTTCCGGATGTACCGCGCACGGAGTCGTACGCGTCATTTGAAGTTCATCCATGCCCAAGCCCGGAAACTGACGCACATGTTCCGTCGCTTGGTGCACAAGCATCGCTTTCATTTGAAATTCATGCGGCAACAGTTGTTGGCGGAGAAGATCGTCGTCATTCAAGCGTTGATGCGTCGGGCCTTGGCCGTCCGCCGGGTCGATCGTTGGCGCACGCGACAACGACGTACCCACGAACTGTCGATGTCGGCGCGATGCCACATTGTGCATCTGTTGGCGGGCATTCAATGTCGCTTGTTGCACGACACGATCACCAAGCCCATGACCCAGCGGTATTACGCGGTCTCCCGTCAAGAATGTCTCTGTTTGGGTCCGTTGCAAGCGATCTTTGTCCTGGGCTTCTGTCATGGCAACCGATTGCGGACGGAGCCGAAGTTGTTGCCGACCCACCGCGTCGACAGTGCCTCGTTTGTCAAGTTTTGCATGCGCATCGAAGGGCTCGTGCAAATGACGAAGCTGCAAATGCAAGCGCTGGGCTTTGGCGGTGGCGGGAAAAATGCCCTGGGGGGCCATCGTCGCCCGGCGAATGGCGTCTACCACGACCACGCCGACGACGACACGACGCATCATGCCTTCCGCCAGCAAGCGTATGCGTCACCGCAGGCCCTGACCCAACCGTTGTTGGTGCTGTTGACGACGGGCGATATCCCACTGCCCACGATGCAGACGACGTTGTCGACGACGGACATTGATTTGGCGTTCAAGAAGGCCAAAGCCGAAGACAACGTGACGCATAAGCTCGGGTATGCCGAGTTCACGGCCGCCTTGGCGATGCTGGGTCGCTTGCATTACACCGAACGGGAAACGGGCAAAGGCGGTGGCGGCGGCGGTGCGAACCTCAAGGCGGCTCGAGGTGGTGGCTCAGGCGCGATCGATACGGCGGCGAACAATAACAGCCACCACGACGGCGAAGGCGACGACGGAGACGACGGCGACAACGGCGGTGGTGATGGGGACGCGGAGGGGGGCGAGCAGCGCCACGCGGCGGAAGGCGACGCGACCGACAACGATCCCGCGACCGCCGCCGCCACCGCCGCCGCCGCTGGAGGAGACGACCACAACGCAGCAGCGACCGCTGCTGCCACCAACGACGGAGGAGAGGCACCCGAAGCCGGTACCAGCGGCGCATTGCCCAGCGTCGGGACGAACCTGCAGTCGTTGCTGGCGGAACAAATCCGCCACGTGCACCACGGCACCTTGACGTCCTCGTTTCTCACTCGTGAAACGCTCACGTTGCACCCGCATGCGATCCTCTCCGACGACGCGGTACGCAACAACACCATCGATTACCGGTTCGCCCTGGTGCTGCGCCTGTTGTACGTCTTTCAACAAGAGTCGTACGTGCAAGAGGCGTTGCAATGGCTGGCCACGGAAGCGCTCGCCCGGTTGGGGCTCTTCGTCATTCGCATGCAATGCCTCGTCCGACGTCGATTGGCCCGTCTGCGCATCCGTCGGGTGCGGTTGCAACGGGCCGAAGAGCATCGCCAAGCCGTGTTGGCCGCCCAGGCGGCCCATGTGCAAGCGTTGGCCCGCGCGTTTGTCTATCGTCGCCGCGTGATGAAACTCGCCCAGAGCATCATCGTCAAGTACCAACCGTACCTCGCCGAGCCGTATTACTACAACCCTCGGACCCACGTCAAGACGTACACCAAACCGAAGATCTTGGGCCATTTGGACGCCTTCACCATCGCCTTGCCCGAGGAAGGGCTCGATTACATGGTCTACTGCTACAACTGCAGCACCCAACGGGCCAGTTGTTTCTGTCAGGAGTGTGAGGATTCCATGTGCCGCCTGTGCTATGACTCGTTGCATTGCAAAGGCGCACGACGGAGTCACCACGCGCAATCGATTCCGTTGTGTGCCTATTGCCACGGACAACAAATGGCGACGAAATCGTGTGTCACCTGTGTCATTCGCCCGGCCAAGGCCAATACCTATCGCGCGACCATTCGCCCGGTCCATCGGCGTGCGTATTACTGTGACACGTGCTTCGTCCACGAGCACGACGCGCATTTCTATCGACAACTCGAACACGTGCCCCACAAACGCACCGCGTACCAAACCCTCGTCCAACATTCGAAACAAGCCACGCTCGTCGTCAACACGTTGCATCAACGGATCCGCACGTCCCACACGTTCACGTCGTTGGTGCAGCCGTGTGAAGAATGCAACCAATGGGCCAGCGCCTGGCGTTGTTTCGATTGCGAACAGGTGTACTGCGGGCGGTGTCTGGTGGTGTTTCATCAGTTGAATCCGACGTTTGTGACGCACGCGATTG
The DNA here is from genome assembly GCA_008000375.1 of Poteriospumella lacustris. Taxonomy (NCBI): domain Eukaryota; class Chrysophyceae; order Chromulinales; family Dinobryaceae; genus Poteriospumella; species Poteriospumella lacustris. Next base: position 286,330 of record SMOI01000007.1, read on the forward strand.
AGCCGTTGCCGTATTATACCCCCGATATGCACCGTTCGTACCACGCGGACGTCGCCCGGAAGCGGTTCACGTACAAATGGGAACGGTTGCTCTTGCAAGAGCGACGCCGGGCCCAACAGATCGCCTACGACGCGGCGGTGACGCTGCAAGCGTGGTACCGGATGCATTATTACCGTCGCATGGGCCGTAAGACGATGCAACGACGACGCAGCAAATGGCGGTCGATGTATCGTCTCCGGCAACGGGAGAACGACCTCGTCCGGCAGCAGCGCTGGTACCAGGTGCAAGATTTCTTCGGCGCGGCGCCGATGCTGATCTCGGATACCCGCGAGGAGAAAGTGCTGAAGCGGATGTGGCTCTGGCAGCGCGAGTCCGCCCGTCGGTACATTCTGCAGAACGTGGACGATTGGGGTTTCTACCGCCTACGCAATCGGGCGAATGCGACCCGTGGCGACGGTGGCGGTGGCGGCGGCGGGGGAAAGAACAGCCCCAGCCACCGTAGCAGTCGCCGAGGCAGTGTCGGTGGCGGTGGGAACACGTCGAAGCCGTCGTCACCCTCGACGTCGTCGCCGTCAAAGGGCCAGGGCCAGGGCCAGGGCCGGGGCCAGGACAGTGGAGCGATGGTGCCGGCCTTGCTGCAGCACGTCCACGCGACCCGCAAGGGCACCCCGAAACGTGGCTTCGACGTCGGCGAGATCGACGAATTGATCGAACAGGCGCTGCTCGGCGGCTATCGGTTGCCCGGGCGGATCACCGTCCGCGAGAACGACCAATACGCGTACACGACGTACAACCTGCAGCCGTATCTGCGGCGGGGCGAACTCGTGCGTATTCAACACCGTTTCTTCGGGGTGATCGTCGTGGAGGAGAACCGCGTGAAGCTGAGTCGCAAATGGTATCCCCCGCGTCGGCGACGACGCTTTGGCGACGATGCCGACGGCGATGGCGATGGCGACGGGGACGGCGATGGCGACGATGCCCACGCGGCGGCGGCCGCCGCGATGGAGGAACTCGCCGAGAAGTTGACCCGCGCGAAGGACCGAGCGACGAAGAAACGTCGCCAGAAGGAGAACGACGCCGACAACGACGCCGACGATGGCCACGCGTCGACCAGTAAAAACAGCGGTCGCAGTGGCGGCAGCGGCGGCAAGAAAGGCACCAGCACGACGAGCGGCGGCGGTAGCAAAGGCAGCGGCGGTGACGATGCGGATGGCGCGGGGAGCATCATTTCGTTGGACCAACAACACGCGCGTGAATGGTCAGGCGTCTGGTACCGCGTGCCGACGTACCGCGACGAAGCGGGGCAGTGGTATTACCGGTCGCAGTACGCGGCGTACGAGTGGACGATCAACAACCCGCTGTACCAGGTGTACCTGACCGTCGCGCGGATGGTCGCCCAGCGGATGATTCGGCTGTCGTTGCATTTCTACCACGCGAACCAAGCGAGCCGCAACCCGCAAGAAGCAGAAGAATGGAAACACGCAGCGATCGGCTACGCGCAACGGGTGCGCCTGGTGACGGCGCAGATGGCCACGGGCGACGCCTTTGTCGATTTGTCGCGGTTGGCGTCGCCGTATCTGCACGGCGAAGAGGAGGACCCCGTCAACCATCCCGCCCTGAAGCCGTTGTACCTCGAGGACCAAGACGCGTGGGTGGCGTTGCAAGCGCCGGATCGGAAGCGACGCTCAACGACGACGAGTCAGAAGCCCGGCGGCGATGACAGCGACGGTGACGATGACAGCGACGACGGCAGCGACGACGACGGCAGCGACGGCAGCGGCAGTGAAGATCCCCTGCGCCCGGGCGTACGGAAGAAGCCCAAGGCCGGCGGCGGTCGTGGGGGTCGTGGAGGAGATGGGAAAGTGGTCGTTGGGGGCGCGGACGAGGCACCGACGACGACGAAGTCGCGTCGCCCGCGGGTGCGCAACAACACGGCCAACGCCGCGTCGACCAACGAGGGCGGCGAGGGCCAAGCGAACGGCGGCGCCGACGACGACGACAACGACGACGACGATGAAGAAGGCGGCGGATCGCAGGTGAAAATCACCAAACGGAAAGCGGGCGACGCGGACGACGAAGACGACGACAGCGAAGGCGGCGACAGTGACCGCGATGGCAGTGACGACGGGGGAGACCTCCCCGATGCGCGTGTCGACTACGATTCCGAGTACATCGATCCGGAAACGGGTCAGAAGACGTTATCCGCCGCCGCGATCAAGCGCCAAGAACGCGAAGAGCGTCTGGCCCGCAAATCGAAGAAGACGAAAGGCGGATCGAGTCGCAAATCGAAGAAATCGTCGAAGAAAATCAACAAACCGAAGAAAGCGTGGTTCGCCAACAAGGAACAAGAAGAAGAGCGCAAAGCCCGCGAAGACAAAATGTCGCTCGTGGAATTGGCGATGGAGGCCGGTGAGTGGAAAGAAGAGATCGACGTGCTCACGGAGAACATCTACTTCATCAACATCAACACGAACGAAATGATGACCACCATCCCGCGCGCCGTGCAAGCGAAACGCCAATTGGAATTCGAGAATTCGCGGAAGAAGCGTGACTTTGACGTGGCGCAGCGTCGCATTCAACGGTTGGAGCTGGAGACGCGGAATCGCATGTTGATCACCGGCGGACGGAAGAAATAGACGACGTCCACGGCGACGTGGGGGCCGTGGGGGCCGTGGGGGCCGTGGGGGCAGTGGGGGCAGTGGGGGCGGTCCGTCGTGGAGATGGCCGCCCTGTCGGCGTGCTCCGTGCGGGGTGTCGTCGTAGCGGTGGGTGTTCCCTGTGCCCTGTACCGTGTAGTAGCTGCGGTAATGTACATATATCTATATACAGTATACTAAGTATTCAACACCATACACAACACAGGCACAGCACTGGTTGTCTCATTTTCCGATCGGTGTTTACCCACTACGGTACGTTACGTGGAGGTTTACAGAACTCTCAATGAACTGAACGACAGCCGCAGCAGTAGCGACAGCGATGGGGAGGCCGCGAAGGGAACGGATGATGTCCGTCTCTGCCCAGCCGCCGTTACACACTGATACGTACAGTACAGTACAGTGTATGCATAATACAAATACCCGCAGCAATTACACACAAACACGAACACGAACACGAATGCGGGCACAATGAAAGTTGATGTTGATGTTGACGTTGACGCTGACGTTGATGTTGACGGTGGTGTCGAAGAGAGGTGATAACGACCATGGCAGCCAAGAGATAATAGTTCAAACAAAACACACAGAGGGAATAAAAACACGCTGCAGGACACCCCACAAACATGCTCAACGCCGCAATAAAAAACTGAACCCGCCCCCACCCCCCAACCCTCAACAACCGAAGACGTGTGACGTGTGGGCGTCGAGAGATGCCAACGCTGCCCACGGCCATATCGATCGTCTGCCACCGACTGCCAAGCCAACGGAATAGCGTGGCGGGGGAGGGGGTGGGGCACGGGGGAATAGAGGTAGAGAAAAAAGGGAGACCAATGGCAATGCAGTGTAGCGCTGAACGAAATGGGGGTCGGGGAAACGGTGCCATCAGCGACCATCGACCATCGAATCGCCCGCCAAGAAGGAAACAGATACAATATAAAGAGAATACAAACAAACACAGACGAACAGGCGCTATCGTAGGGGGGGTCGTAGCGTTCTCACCCGCGCAGCTGGACGGGGGTCAATGCGACGTTTTGAACCGCCATGTCGATCACTTCCACCATGTACTGCGCGTCCAAATGCATCGATAACTCGCCAAAGACTTGAAACCGATGCTCACAGGCCTCTTGGCACTGGCTTTCCATGAACGCTGTCACTTGGTTGTACTGTTTGATTGGGCAGAGGTCCTTCTCACCGCCGATGACGGGGGACGACGGTGGTGGTGCTTCTTCGGACGACGGTTGCAGCCGTTCTTCTTCGGACGACGGTTGCAGCCGCTCTAACGTGTCGATGACGCGGCTACAGGGATCTGCCTCGTCCTGTGGCTCTTGCTGTTGTTGTTGCGCGTGTCGTTGTTCGGCAGATCGGAACGCTTCGTCAATCCATTCGTCATGACAGGCCATGGTGGCTGGATCACTGACCGACGTGGGTGAGGAACCCGCTGCCTTCTCAGGTTCGTCGTGGTGGGGCGCCGCCTCGAACTCGTTCCATTCATTCTTGGCAGCTTCCACCGCTGGTGACGCACCGAACCTGGTGCCCGTGATGCTGAACTGCCCCGATAGGACGGCCGTACCATCTGAACGCACCTTGATCCGCCCCGCTTCGAAGTGGAAGACCAAATCCGGCGCTTCCATCATCCGCTCGTACCAAAACTGACCCAGCAGCTTCTTCGACCCCGACAGCGACTTCGACACGTCTACACATACACAGAGAGAGCCGTTAATGAGATGCGCAGAGGCCCAGAGAGATACGAACGTACTGAACTTGGTAAAGCGATACATGAAGTTGGGCGAAACGAACTGGTCGATGTAGCTCGTCATGTAGTCGTAGTCGCACGAGTTGTACACGTTCGTGAACATCAGGCCGTAGCTACGGCGGATATCCGACTTCAAAATGCGGGGCAGGGGTATACGAGGTACCAGCCAGTTGCCCTCGGCGTCTTTGGCGTTGGGGTAGCGTCGTCGCTTGCGCCTAGGGCGCGTGACGGCATCGCCAGGGGCGTCGCTGTCGGTGAGCGAAGACGATGACTTCAGGTGGCTGTCCGCCAGGGAATCGTCGTCTTCCGATGTGGTATTGCTGTGAAGAACACAGAAGGTATTGCTGATTAGTACAGCGCGACGCGTGGGGAGGAGGGTGGGCAGGGAAAATCACCTCGAATGTGTGGGACTCACACCGACCGAATGGTCCGGTGATCGCTGCGAATAGCTGTCCCGACTGGGCTGTGAGGATATGCTGTCACACGATGTGGCAGTGGTTGAAGTAGTACCACTGTCATGATCTACACACAAGTGAAACGAACAGACACGGGTCATGGTGGGGGCTGTGAGCAGCACTGCGATTCTCGGAGCGACATACCAATGAAGCCGAAGCCTAGAAGCAAGTCTTCGTCTTCGAAGTCGTAATCAAAGTCTGCAAGAGCCATGGTGAGGTGTTCTAACCGCTCTCGTGTCCGTTCCTAACAGATAGATCGTTCCAACGTTGAGGGAAGACTGAAATTGATGTGACGATCTTGATAGGAACAACCAAAGGAAGCGTTTTGACCGGTAAACAACTTTCCTAGTAAAACTACGCTCAGTGAACTTGCAAATTAGCAAGTGTCAAAGTGATTAATGTTTCGTAAATCGGAGAAACGAATTGACGTCGACGGCAGCGGATGACTCGACGGTTCGTCGACGGACACAAGCAACAAGCGAGTGTACGAGTGAGTGTGGCCGGCAGTGTGGCAACGGGGAGGTCGCAACCTTCTTGCGATAGGAATATGGTGGACAGTCCTCGACAGGAGTACTCGCTTCGACTTTCTTATTTGACGCGGGGTGACTTTTTTCGGAGGTGCGGAGGTGCGCCCGGCTGCTGCCTGCCCACACGGAAAACCGGCTTTTCGACCAAAACTCCGGGGGAATAAGTCCGGATCCGACTGAATAATCAGAGGATCATTTCTGACTATTTCTGGATTCTTTGGTGGTACTAGTATACTAACTAGTAGCACATGACTTACTAAAAGGAGATTGACAACCGTCTCCGTTATGATGTGGAGAGGAGGCTCTATGGGAGCAAAGTGCGACAGTCTGACATGACACAAAATTACCGGTGCAGTTTCATGTCGACGAAGAAATCATTTTTGAGCACCGACTCGTACTGCGAGCCGGATTTTGGTCCGTTTTGGTTCTTTGGTCCCGATCGAATACCTTTCATAACACTTGCGGTCGGATGAGTCGGACTTATTCGCCCGGATTGGATTCATTAGTCGAGAAATCCATTTTTGAATGTCTTCTAAATACATACTCAATCAAAAACTGAAACTGTTCGGCTGGAAAATCCGGCGAAGTATTCTTCCGTGGATTATTTTCGCTAGCAATGATTCGACGTTGAATGATCCTTCACTTCTTCTTGCACTAGACATTCTATTCCACATCAAACACAGTTCAGAGATGAGAAGAAAAAATGGTTGAGAAGTTGTGCATAGTTAGTTCGCATGTCGTTGGCAAGACGATTCGAATGCATCAACGGTGGGTCATTCTTGCTATCGTGAAAGAGAGAAATTAAGACGCGGAAAGGCAAGCGTTTGTGCTTGCGGGAGTTCAAAATCAGAGCGAACCATATGAAATATTCCGGTTCTTTTAGGGCACATCGGCATATTCCCGAATAACTCCCCCAAAAAACGACGAAATACTTCCTTTGGTGTAACAATAGCCGCAGCAATACACAAACACGAAAACGCGCAACGAGGATAACGTTTATGACGAAGAAGTGACAACAATGGGGGCCAAGAGATGAGCTCACACAAAAACACGAGAGAGAAAAACGGAAACGATGCCATGGCGAACCCACATGCAACGTCGAAATAAATAGAAACCCGCCGTGGATGATGACGTTAGTGGCGAAGAAGTGACAACAATGGAGGCCAAGAGATACCTCCAACAAAAACACGAGAAAACAAGGGAAACGGTGCCAAGCGAACCCAGAACCCACATACAGCGTCACAGCAAATAGATAGAGACCCCATGACACGGCGCCCGTCCACGACGAGCACGACCACATCAATCGTCTACCTACTCCCAAGCAAATAGAATAGCGATGCGAGGTGGGTGCGCGGATGGGGTAAACAACAGCCGAGGCGGGGGAGGGGGTGCGGTGGGGCACGGGTGAATAGAGGTTGAGATAAAGAGAGACCAATGTAGTGTAGCGCTCGACGAAATGGGGTCGGAGAAACGGTGTCACCCGCAAAGAAGGAAACCGATACAATAGAAAGAGAAAACAAACCAACAAACAACACAGAGAAACAGTCGCTATCGTCGATGGGGGCGTTTCCCGCATCGTTTTCACTGGCACAGCTGGACGGGGGTCAATATGACGTTTTGAACCGCCATGTCGATCACTTCCACCATGTACTGCGCGTCCAAATGCATCGATAACTCGCCAAAGACCTGAAACCGATGCCCACAGGCTTCTTGGCACTGGCTTTCCACGTACGCCGTCACTTGGTTGTACTGTTTGATCGGGCAGAGGTCCTTGTCACCGCCGGTGCCCGTCGACTCGGGGGGCGACGATGGTGGAGCTTCTTCGGACGACGGTTGCAGCCGCTCTTTCAAGTCAATGACGTGGCCGCAGGGATCTGCCTCGTCCTGTTGTTCGGCGGATTGGAACGCTTCGTCAATCCAATCGTCATGACAGGCCATGGTGGCTGAATCACTGACCGACGTGGGCGAGGATCCCGTTGCCTCGTCAGGTTCGTCCTGGTGGGTCGCCACCTCGAACCAGTTCCATTCATTGGGAGCTTCCACCGCCGGTAACGCACCGAATCTGGTACCAGTGATGCTGTACCGTCCAGATAGGACGGCGGTACCATCCGAACGCACCTTGATCCGCCCCGCTTCGAAGCGGAAGACCAAATCCGGCGCTTCTATCATCCGCTCGTACCAAAACTGACCCAGCAGCTTCTTCGATCCTGACAACGACTTCGTCTCGTCTACACATACACACAGAGAGCCGATAATGAGACTCACAGGGGCCCAGAGAGAACGAGAAGGACGAACGTACTGAACTTGGTAAAGCGATACAAGAAGTTGGGCGAGACGAATTGGTGGAGGTAGCTCGTCATGTAGTCGTAGTCGCGCGAGTTGTACACGTTCGTGAACATCAGGCCGTAGCTACGGCGGATATCCGACTTCAAAATGCGGGGAAGCGGAATATGAGGAACCAGCCAATTGCCCTCGGCGTCTTTGGCATTGGGATAGCGTCGTCGCTTTCGCTTGGGGTGTGTGGCGGCATCGCCAGTGACATCCGCACACGACGGTGCCTCTTCGCTGTTGGTGAGCGAAGACGATGACTTCAGGTGGCTGTGCGCCAGGGAATCGTCGTCTTCCGATGTGGTATTGCTGTGAACACAGAAGGTATTGCTGTTTAGTACAGCGCGACGCGTGGGGAGGAGGGTGGATAGGGGAATCACCTCGAATGTGTGGGACTCACACCGACCGAATGGTCCGGTGATCGCTGCGAATAGCTGTCCCGACTGGGCTGTGAGGATGTGCTGTCACACGATGTGGCAGTGGTTGAAGTAGAACCACTGTCATGATCTACACACAAGTGAAATGAATATACAAGCGTCATGGTAATTCTCGGAGCGACATACCAATGAAGTCGAAGTCCAGAAGCAAGTCTTCGAAGTCGAAGTCGTAATCAAAGTCTGCAAGAGCCATGATGACGGGTTCAAATTGCTCTCGCCAAAAGATAGATCGTTCCAACGTTGAGGGAAGTCTGAAACTGATGCGACGATCTAGATAGGAACCGGTAAACAACTTTCCTAGCGAAACTACGCTCAGTGGAACTTGCAAACTTGCAAGTGATTGTTGTTTCGTAAATCGGAGAAGCGAGTGACGTCACGGCAGCGGATGACTCGACAGTTCGTCGACGGACACAAGCAACAAGCGAGTATAACGAGTGTCCAACAGTGTGGCAACGGGGAGGTCGCACCTTCTTGCGATAGGAATATGGTAGACAATCCTGACTTTCTTTTGTGACACGGGGTGATTTTCTTCGGAGGAGCGCACCGCCGCAACGCCACCTGCGCAGCGCACTGCCCTCTGATGTACATAGCCGACTAGTTTACTATCCGCATAACTATAGCTCATACCATCACATCAAGTGTACAACAAACCAGTTTTTAAGATGAAAGCTTAATTTACAGTGAAAGAACAGAAAAAAGGCCAAGAAACCACTTGCCTCTCCCCCCCCCCATCGCTTTCCTCGGTGAAATCAGTCAGAAGAAGAACAATAAACAATGTTGCAGTAAACCATCCTCAAAGTGTGCACAGGCAGGGCTTTGCGACGTGGGTGGTGAAAAATAGATGTGGCGAGGAACCACGTACGAGTTGATACGTCTACATCTGCCTCTTCTTCTCTTTCTTCTTCTCTTTCTTCGACATGTGGTTCTCCCTTTGCACAAAAAGAGGACGAAGAAAATGTGACAAAGACGACAAAGACAGGGGGCATGAAAGCTGTCCGACCAAACAGAAAGACCGAACATGTAGCACATCGAGACGACAAAGCGCAGCGAAACAAAAGAAAGCAAATCAAATTAGATCGTCACGCTACCTGATACAGAAGCTGGACGTTTGTGGTACCGAGACTGCAAAACAGGATTGGGAAGGGATATCCTACAGCCATGTATGAATGCGATGTATGTAGCTCGCTCAGATCAGTGGCCAAGAAGGCAGTGATGAGTGATGAGTGATGAGGAGGACGACTGTAGTTCCCTGAGGGGAAGTCAGTGGCGATGAACGAAGAAGTCAATTAAAAACGCAAAACGACAAGGGTTCTCCCGACACAGGTACGACGACGTCATCGACACGAACCGGTACTCACTAGGCACTCCGCGAACTCCTTGTTTGATATCGACATCGATATACTGTACATGGCGCGTGGTGCAGGGGGGGACAGAGGGTGAGAACAACGATCAGGGGTGCGTTGCTGCGATGGAAACGGAAAGAGGAGATGAGATCGCTCACACACACACGAAGAGTCGCTGTGCCAACACTGAAACCAATGAAGAACTGCGACACTGGTGTTGCGCTACATCTGAAACAAATTGACAGCAAAGCGAAACCAAACCCCCTTGGAGACCAGCCGCTTGGCTCGAGAAGGGAAGATGAGACTAGAAGTGATCGGAACATGGTGAAACAGAGACAAATGAAACAAAAAGCGACCCCATTAAAGAATGACACGCAGCATGTTTCGCGGTGAGGTCCGACCGACAGAGGACTGCAGCCCCTCCAATGACCACACTGAGAGTCGACGGGTGCAACGGAAAAGAGATGGAACGGTGGACAGGCGAAATAGGAGAGAGACAGTGGGGCTGAAGCCATACCCATCCGCTTTTCAAACAAGCTTTGGGCGAACTCTGTGAAAGTGTTGGGTCCTTGTAACTACGGTGCCAATTGGTGGTTCAAATAATACCGGTCGAGCATCATATCAACACCATCCAAACGATAATTGGCATCGATTTGTAACGAGAAGATCCCCTCCGTATCGTAATCGACAATGATCGGCGCATTTCCATCTGATCGTGCGCTTGGTTCCAGAAACTGTTGGCGCAAAAACGCATTGGTCATAGCCATCACATCAGATTCGCTCGTCGGATTGGGTTCCGAAGCGATCAATGTCTGTGACAAGTGATGACGAGAAGTCTTAGCGTCCTCCTCTGCCGTAACGGTGTGTTCACTAGGCGACACGACCTCATTTTTGTCGTTGCTCATGGAGGCGGTCGAGTTGATCGGCACAATCGCGTTACCGTTCAGACGGAACGAATTCGACATATACGTCCAGTCCGCTTTGCGCCGCCTTTGATCCTCCGATGAGAGAATCAGAGTACCTCCAAAGCGGTAGATACCCGATAAGACGGCCGTACCATCCGAACGTACTTTGATTTGCTTCGGCTCGAAGCGAAACGTCATGTCCGGTGACTCGAGCATAACCTCGTGCCAGTAATCCGCCAGCAAATCTCGACCACGCACTAGTTGAAAGTGATACCCTACACAACGAATAGACGTTGAACGTATGATGAAGCAAGAGCGGTGAAGGCTTGCACGTACCATGCCGATGCCAGGTGAAACGCCCATTTTCATTCATCATTTGATGAAGAAACTCTCCCATAAGCCGACGACTTCCACTATTGCATACATTTACGATCATCTGGCCATAGCTGCGTCGAATATCTTGTTTGGGTATGCGTGGAAGAGGAACGTGAGGAATAATCCAGTTCCCTTGTGCGTCTTTCTTTTCGTAGCGCCGTAGACCACGTTTTCGGCGCTTAGTAAAAGATCTATTGTCCACCTGTTCACTTGTCTCCTCATAATCTGAAGACGACAGGGAATTATCCTCTGGGGTAGAAATTAGGTCTGGAGAAAGTAAGCTGTGAAATAGGAGGGCGGAGAGATAAGTGAATCATTGGTCATAGTCAACGAATATTTCCTTTTTACCTTTCTTCCAGTTGAAGAGTATTAAATAGCGAGGAGGAAGATGCATAAGACTCCTTCAAAGCAAAATCTTCGTTGGAAAAAAATGACGGGCTCTGCATGGGAGGCAATTTCAAGAAGCACCACACTACAATACACTCTTCTCTTCGTAGCCGACGAAAATAAAAATTCAACACAGGACGCCGGAAGATCCAGTCAACAAAGACTCCTTGTTGAGACAAACAACGTGATAACGAACGTGCTTTTTACTTGTTTTATGGTCTGCTGTAATATGTGTTCTTCGACTTCTTCTCGTCTCGTTGCCGGAACCGGCGCCGAGCAGCCAAATTTGAAACGCCCATCCCCACCTATGACACCAGTCGTAACCCTTCCCAAACAACGGGTATCGGAGGCGTCCAGTAGTATACTGGTATAAGCGTTGAGGAGGCTGATGATATCGCACGTAGTGAGGCTTCTGCCTGGTGCTCTGCTTAGGAAGAAGTAGTGGTAGAGATGCGAAAGAAAGACGTCAAACAAATGCCTGAAAGAAGACCGGAAAGTATTGACCGCATCGGGTTCATAACTATTTTACGCTACTTCTACATGCTGGTCTACAACCAAAAAAGAAAGAGAAAAAAGATGGCTACAGGACGACTTGAGAATACCGCTGGTATCGTATAACACAGCCGGTATCGCATGAAACAAACGCTAGTATTAATCAGAACTAAAGAGACTAAAGTCAAGGGATAACAGATAAACTATTTCCGCTGCACGTCAGATGGCTACAGGACGACTTGAGAATACCGCTGGTATCGTATAACACAGCCGGTATCGCATGAAACAAAAGCTAGTATTAATCAGAACTAAAGAGACTAAAGTCAAGGGATAACAGATAAACTATTTCCGCTGCACGTCAGACCGCGGAAAAGGGAGTGAAAGCGATACGAGAGAAGCCGCCAACAGCCAAGAAACAACTCATGCGGCACAGTATTCCGTTCGATCGTTACTGTGCAGTGGATTCTACAGTGACACCATCACACCAGCCATTAGTACAATCAAGCGCATCCTCAGACATCCATCAGAAACGGTATCTCACCTGTGTCATTTCCGAGGTGGGTCGTCGATCATCATCGCTACTCGCCCAACGTGGCTTGGCTCGATCGCTGCGTCCCAAGACATGCAGCTTCCGTAGCAACCACCACAACTGCGTAGCCCACCAGGGCATCGTCAAGGCGAGAAACAACGCCCACAGTGCAGATATACTACCAACCTCGCGCCCCACAATGTCGAACAGTGCAAACGACCATAGCACCGCCGCAAAGTACAAGACACGCGGTATTTCGCCCAAGATCTTCGCCAACTCTTCCTGCAGGGCGCTTTCCAACGACTGTACATACGCCGTGACCAGTTCTTGATACGCATACTCCTGTGTCGTCAATCGTGCATCATTCGTGACCGTGTTGCTATTGATAGTGGTGGTACCCACCGCGTCCGGAGCTTCCACATACCACGTGTTCTTCTGATGCGCACGCAAGCGATCCATCATCCATTTCGTACTCCACAGATCCACCACTATGCCCCCAACGGCCAGGATACCCAACGGGGGAAACAAAAGCCCAAACGACAACGCCACCGCCACATCGCCCATGAGACGAACGGACAACATCTTCGAACAGACGATGGCTTGTTCCTGTCGCAGGAACATTTGAATCAACGTCGTGTTGTAGACAATCTTCTCCGTGTATATCGTAGATGGCGTGTCCTTAGCCACTGCCGCCGACGCCGTCGCCGACACTGACGACGCTGCGGATGTGAATACCGATGCACCATTCGATCCCATCGCGGAGGTGCCACTACGACCACCGTCTACACCAGCAGCACTGGATCGCTCCTCTAACCCATCCAATAGCTTCATCATCGGTGGAAGGACCAACGAAATGCATCGTAGCAATCGACTCGAGGTACCGTAGCGTTCAAACGTCCATCGTTGCAAACGTTTCAAGGACCACCATAGCAGCGGCAAGAGCACAATACCATACAAGTACTTGTAGACGAAGACATAGACAAAGGCTTGCAGCAACGAGAAGGTGCATTGGAAATTGTACGAAAAGCCTGCTTGGAAATCCACCGTAGAACCTTCGCCATTACTCGTCGTGGAAAAGATCGTTATACCATAATTGCCATTGGTTGGCGACCCACTATTATACTTAGCGACCAAAGCCGTGTGCGACATACAGGGAACGGCGGCGAAACGTTCACCGACGCTCAGGCTACTCGATGCATATGTGATCCAATAGCAGGTCCCTCCTTCCACCGAGTAACTGGTCTGCGGAATCGACGTGAAAATGTACTGAAAGCAATTCGGCGAGATCAACACTTCCGTGACCATCGGCAACACAATCAAGTTGAACACACCCACGTAGATCAACGACGTGAACAAAAGCGTTCGTTCGACAGCCGTCGGTGCTACCCAGCGCCGAATGCGATCACTTCTCGTGAACAATAACGTCACCACGGCATTCCAAATCAATTTGAACAAGGCCACCGAAATAACGATCAGCGTTTGTGTATGGTCAGGTAAATGCAACGAGATGGTGTACACATAGGCCACGTTCATAGCAAACACCGGTACAACATGAAACAGGATCATCACAACTCCAATGACCAGCGTTCTCTGTATCGATGGCCACACCACATCGGTCGTCGAAGATCGTTCCGTAATCGAACGAACAAAGATCGGTGAAAACCGCTGCAAGACTACAACCGACATGAAGCACAACCAAACCAGTAGCAACGACCCCGCTATGACTCCCTGTTGTACCGCGAGCGATACCGCCCAGACATACGTCTCCGCATACACACTCGTGGTCACCGTCAATATCGAATACAGCAGCGTACAAAACAACAGTGCCACCACCGCACCTATCAAATCGTACACGTGCCGACCCAACAGATTCGACGCCAATCGCCATTGAACACGCGCCTCTTGCACCAAAGGCTTCAATGACCGGTACCGATAGACCACCCACGCCATAGACGAGCATCCCATGAAGCCCACGATGACCGTGACGACCACCATGGCGATATTGGTCGATGAAGAGCCACAGGTATAGGAACTGGACAATGGATCATGAATGGGATTGTTCGCCGTCACACCCAGCGTATTCGCCTCACACGCAAACATGTTGCCTTCGAGTACTTGAATGTCTTCAATGTCAATCCAAGCACGAGGCAACGTGCCCGACAACATATTGACTTGCAACGATATCTGGGACGCTGCTGTTTGACCTACATAGACCGTTCCATTCGTGGATAATTCACCAGAAAAGCGATTGAACGATAAATCCAAGAGAGACAACGGTGCGGCAAGAACAGCTCTCGGGATGGAACCCACCAATTGATTATGCGACAAGTCCAACAGCTCTAATGTCGGCGGTAGTTGTTGATCAATCGTTGGAAAGCTTCCTATCAACGAATTGCCTGACAATGCTAAACTTGTCAACAGAGGCATGTCCGTGAACAAACACATCGGTAACGATCCACCGATGACATCCGTCTGGAAATACGACGACTGAAACCCTAAGGCCGACAGGAACGACAACAAATCCGATCGACAGGCCGATGCTGCATGTAATCCAGACAAGAGCAACTCGGTCATGTTGCGATTGATACACAAGGCATCCGCTGGCAGAGTACCCGACAAACAGTTATCAGTGAGAATCAGCGACTGATACTGCCCACGAGCGATGCTCTGAATCGGCAGCGAACCGGTGAATTGATTGTACGCGGCATTGAAGACCCAGTTTGTTGCGTGAGATGCTTCGAATACATCATCAATGGGCCCGGATAAGGAGTTGCTAGCGATCACCAATGTCTTCAGAGATGGTTGCATGTTGAATAATCCTTGAATCGGACCGGTCAGGGACATGTCCGACACAAAGAAAGCTGTCATATTGTTGCATCTCGCTAGACCCGATGGTAATGTACCAGTCAACATATTCCCAGCGACCGATAAATACTGAATGGTACACTTTTCATGGTCAGGAAGGGGAGGAAATTGACCAACCAAACGGTTGTTGTTGAGGAGTAATATGTCGACCGACGTATTCCATATAGAAGACGGCAACGAGCCAGAAAGTAAATTACCCGACATATCCAAAGAGGAAAAGGCTTGCTCCAAGAAGTTAATAGGCACCGCCCCCGTCAAATTGCATTGAGAAATATCGACATACTGCAAACCAGGAGGAAATTGCTCGGTACCGGTGATCGATATGGGATTGTACCCAAAACCGATCGTGTTCAAGAAAGGAAA
>SMOI01000008.1:46189-84433 GCA_008000375.1 Poteriospumella lacustris
CTTCTGTTCCTTCTGGTAGCCTGTTGTCCGCATTTTTATCATGCAACGGTGCAAAATTGCTACGATGGATCATATCGGGTGAAACAGGCGCCTTTCAACAATTGTGCGGGCTATCGCGACTGTGAACCTGGCTACTATTGCGTCGATGGGGTTCGCATCGCATGTCCCGCCGGTGTGTACGGCAATTCATCGAGTTTGAACTCCCCATCTTGTAGTGGACCTTGTCCACCTGGATACTTCTGTCCGCCTGGAACAAAGGCACCCACCTCCTTTGTTTGTGGCAACAGCAGCGTCTACTGTCCTCTGGGCTCAGCTCTCCCGTTACCGGTCCCGTCGGGGCACTATTCGATCGATATTTCAGGCAGCAATATTCTGAACCACAATATACGTGTGAGTGTTGCGCAGTGTACATTCGGCACCTACTGTGAGAATGGCGTGAAGCGGCACTGTCCTGCTGGCACGTACGGCAACCGTCTTGGTCTCAATTCGTCTACTTGCAGTGGTGGATGCCCAGAAGGTTTCTATTGTCCGGAAGGCACCAAGTTAGAACATCAATACCCGTGTGCGAATGAGTCGTCTATCTACTGCCCCGCGGGGACCGATGCGCCTGTTCCTGTGGGGTTGGGGTATTTCACGGTGCAATCGGACGAGAGTCGAACGGTGGGCGGTGGGTACACCTCACAGACGATCTGTCCCCGTGGAAGCTATTGCATTGGAGGAGTACGTTCGCTTTGCCCCGCGGGTCGCTACGGGGGCAGCATTCAATCGATCAACAGCTCGTGTTCGGGCATCTGTCGCGGGGGTTATTACTGCCCCGCGGGAAGCTCCCTGAGTACTCCGTTTCAATGCGATGCAACGGACGTGTATTGCCCCCCAGGCAGTCCTGCACCTATCCCTGTATCGATTGGCTACTACACGACGAGTCATCAGGGCAACGACTCGACGGTGATAACGTACTCGGTCGATGGCAACGTGGTGCAGGGGTGGGCACGGACCACTCAGGCGATCTGTACCCCCGGATACTTCTGCGAGAAAGGTAGGCAGCCCCCCTTCTCCTTATCCTCCTCCTCCTCCTTTTGCTCATTGCTGCTGTGTATAGGCGTGCGGTATCCATGTCCCGCAGGGCGCTACGGATCCAGTGCGGGTCTGTCGACCTCCTATTGCGATGGTTTCTGTCGTGGAGGTTATTATTGCCCAGCTGCTTCTACCTCCGCAACGCAAGTGCACTGTGGTGGAGACGATGTCTTTTGTCCCACGGGCTCCACGGCCCCTCACCCGGTGGATGTGGGGTACTACACCGTCGGTGGCGATGGGAACACGACGCGGGCGGCGCAACAACGTTGTGAACCCGGTTCCTATTGTATTGGTGGTATCCGTCGCTTGTGTTTGCCCGGTTATTATGGACATATGCATGGACAAATCAATGCGACGTGTTCTGGTGCCTGCGCCCCGGGGTATTACTGTCCCGAGGGCAGCATCGCTGCGACGGAAGTGTTCTGTGGGGATCCCAGTCGGTATTGCCCAGGCAACAACCCGCATCCGTTGCCGGTTCCCGAGGGATATTACTCCGTGGGTGGCAATGTGTCGTCTCGTTCGGCGGTGGTCCTGGCTCCCCGGGGGTATTATGCGTTTCAAGGGTTGTTGTATGCGTGTCCCGCGGCCACGTACGGTGCGACGGAGGGTCTGGCGACGGCGGGCTGTAGTGGACGTTGTCTCGTCCCGGGTTTCTATTGCCCCGTCGCGTCCGTTTCCCCGGTCCAAGAGTACTGTGGCGATGACAACCATTATTGCCCCGCGGGTACCACGGCACCGGTGGAAGTCGATCGAGGCTTCTACACGGCGGATTATGCCTTGCAGGTGTGTCCACCGGGCAAATGGCGCAATTTGACGATGCCGCATGTCAATTTCACGGCGCAATCCTTGCCCTACTCCGTGATCCACACGTTTTATCCGCTGCCGGACTGTGCCCCGTGCCCCGAGGGCACGTTCAAAAGTGTGATTGGTGATGAGCTCGCGTTGTGTCGTCCGTGCAGCGGTCGCAATGCGGTCTCCTCGACGAATCGTATCGTGTGCGATTGTACGACGGTGGAAGCCCCCGGGTATGTCTCCTGGTTCAATATCACGACGGGGGCCTGTCAACGTTACCCCGTGGCGGACGTGGTGACGTATTTTGATGCCTCGTCGTGGTCCACGAATACGTCGTTGACGCGGTATCAACAATTCCCCTGTGAACCGGGTTATTTCTGTCAAGACGGTGTCCGTTACTTGTGTCCCGCAGGTTATTTTGGCCATTTGAATCAAGAAACACGGTCGACCTGTTCGGGGCGTTGTTTGGCGGGGTATTTTTGTCCACCGGGAAGTGTCTCGAATCGTCAATTTCCCTGCGGGGCAGCCCATTTGATTTGTCCCGAAGGCTCTCCGGAACCAACCGTCGTACCCGCAGGTTATTATACCCAAGAAGACCTCGATGATATCCATCGGTACCGACAGTTTGTCTGCGAACCGGGGTATTACTGTCCCGGCGATGGACGACGCTATGCCTGCCCCGCGGGGACGTTCACGTCACAACCTGGGACCATCGACAGCCAATGCATGGGGCCCTGTGCACGTGGCCATTATTGTTTGGCGGGATCGAACTCGTCTACCCAATACGAATGTGGTGGGGCCCATGTCTATTGCCCACGAGGAAGCCCCCTGCCACGTCCGGTCCACGATGGATTCTATGGTGCCCATTCCGGTGACAATGCCGATGAACAAGCCCTGTGGGATACAAGGAACCGCACCTTTAGCGTCGAATTGCCCTGTGAACCAGGTTTTTACTGTCAACACGGAGTGAAATGGCCATGTCCGCCGGGGACGTACGGATGGCGTCACGGATTGCATGATCCTGCCTGTTCTGGCTATGTAAGTGTGGTGTGCTTTCGCGATTGGCCGTGTGTGTGTATGTGTGTGCTAATGGGATGTGCTGTCTGTCTCTGTCTCTGTCTGGTGGCGTAGTGTGCACCGGGGTACTATTGCCCTTCGTATCTGCTCCCGCTGCCTCAAGCGCCGTCGTACACCGAATGGCCGGGGACGCCACAAGTGAATGCCACGGCGTACCCCTGTGGCGATGTGAACTACTACTGTCCGCGGGGTAGCAAGTATCCTGTGGCCGTGACGCCGGGGTATTATTCCACCGGGGGCAATGCGAACAACCGCACGCGATCGGGACAAACGATTTGTCCGAAGGGCAGTTACTGTGTGAATTCGATTGCGATCCTGTGTCCACCGGGTCGCTATGGGAGCACGGAAGGCCAGGGCTTGTCGGTCTGTACGGGTGGATGTCCTGCGGGATACTATTGCCCCTCGGGCACCGTCGATCCTCTTCCCTGTCCGTTCAATTCGTATTCCACCGGCTTGGTCGCCAAGTGCACGTCCTGTCCGGCGACACGCAAGACCGCCATGTTGTGTCAAAACGATGCGACCTGTTGTACGCGGTGAACACGGTGAGGCTGAGCTGAGGCAGGGGTGGACGCGGTGGCGGCAGTCGTTGTCGTCTCTGTGTGTGTGTGTGTAAATAGAGAAGTCCAATTATATTCATTTGTGTGTGTGTGGGGGGGGGGGTGAATTAGTCCAGAAAAGTCAATAAAATATCTACAGGGAGAAGGAGAAAGGAATGGTGGTAGTGGGGGGGGGGGGAGGAGCGGGGACATTGTCGCGGCTGACGAGAGAGAGAGAGAGACAGACAGACAGACAGACAGACAGACAGACAGACAGAGCGGGATATGAGAGGGGATATAACCACAAAGAGAATAACAAAACGATACCCTTGGATATAAGATATCCCACAGAGATAAGAAGCCGGTGCAAGACCCCCCAATGGGTTCTTCGTTTGTCCAATGGGGGGAACTACACAACGACACCTCTACTATTGTGCGAGGAAGGGGGAAAACGACGAAACGTCGTGTTTAATTCTGGCTGTTATCCGCACCAGTGGTGACCTCCGCCGAAGCAGCAGTAGCCTCCGCAGCAACTTCACCGCCATAGTAACCTTCAGAACCAAAAGGTTGCTTAACGTACTTGGGGAGTCCAAAGCCACCGAACACGTTGGGCATTCGGAACTTCTCCCATCCGGCTTTGGGTCTAATGGTTTCGTTCTGTTGATCTAATTCGTAGAATTGGGCTTTAGGCTCGACTTGGATGAGCTTGTGAAAGATATCCTCATACGAGGAACCAAAGTAAGCCACGTTTTGGTAGGTGCACACCAACGCGATGGGGACGTAGCCTTCCTCGTCCATGTACGAGCGAATGTAAGTGTCCATGCACAAAGAGTCAGGGTGGAAGATGGCATCACTACGAGAAAGATAAATGGTCGGTTCAAATCAAAGGTCGCGTGCAGTCAACCGAGAAGTGATAAACGTACATTTGTTGAGTCGCCAAGTAAGCGAAGTAGCTGCGCTCCTGCTTCGTTCTGCCGTTGTTGAACTGGTTGCGACGAGGGCGGTTGGTACGTTGGCGTTGATCAGTTTGAGAGCTGTCGCTACGTTGTTGCTGAGCCTGTTGTTGGGCAACAGCAGGCTGTTCAGTGACCTCGGGAACTGCCTCGACCAACTTCCAAGCACTCATTTTTTAGTGTTCTAAACAAAGGGGAGCAATAGTGCAGATACAACTATGAATTTTTTTTGTCGATACCGCTGATTGCAAGACTTGCAGAATCAACCTGACGATAGTGTAGTATAATAACTGGATACCAACGAATACTTGCAACGTATTGAACGTCTAATTGAAGTGTCTCTAAAAGTTATCACACCTCCACCAGCCAAAAAAAATGGAGGCTCCGGCCTGCGACCGGATCAACAGTATGACGTCGCAAGGCGTTTCAGATTTTTGGTGGCGAATGCTGTGGCTCTTTCTTTTCCGGAAACGCGGGAAAAGCTTAGTCGGGTTTTGTGAGTTTCCGGGGGCCGGGCATGAGACACTCGCCATTCTCTCTGTGTCCCAAGCAAATCCACAGCCCCCTCAAAAAGGCAACAGCACCAAAACGACGAGAAGAAGAAAGACGGAAGACTGTGATCCTTGTTCCTTCCCTACATTTGTGCGGCTTTCATTGCACACTCTTCAATAGGTACCCAGTGAAAAATGTTGGCGAGAAGATTGTTAGCCCCTGCTGCCAAAACCGTCAGCCGAGTTGCCCCCAAGGCCTCTCGTTCCATGTCCTCCATTTTGGAGGGAAAGGAAAGAGCTGAGGAATCCCGCTACATTAAGCAGGTCGAGGCTCAGCGCGAGGCTGAAATCCGCAAGAATCTTGAGCGCATCATGGCTCTTGAGGCTGGCCATGAGGAGAAGCAAGAGTTGGTTGAGCTTTTGTGTACGTTGCCTTCGTTCGTTTCAACGTTGTTTTTGCACAAATGACGTTGTATCTCTATTTACAGCTGGAAAGAAGGAGGAGAAGAAGGGTGCCCTTGCCCTCCTCAGCGACTGGAAGTTCGCTCTTCCTGCCGGTCTTTTCCTCGGTATCCCTGCCATTTTGAACGAGGTCAGTTCATTCGCTGTTGTGGGTGTCATTCTTGCATTGCATAATAGTTGTCCTCTTCTCTGTTCCGTCATTTCAGTTCGTGATCGTCGATGCCGAGCTTCAGTTGACTGCTTGTTTCGTCCTTTTCTGCTCCACCATGTACACCCAAGTCGGCCCCATGGTCGCCAAGGGTTTGGAGTCCCAGAAGAAGGCTGTCGATGATGAGTTGAAGGGCTTGGATATCATGGTGTCCGCTGAGACCAAGAGCTTGATTGAGATCAACAAGGCTGAGTTGGAAGCCGTCCAGGAGTACCATGAATACAATGACTTGATTGACTCCATGGCTGCTTTGGATGCCCAGAACCGCAACAACAAGGCGGAGGTTGAGTTCCGTGAGCAGATTGTGAAGAAGTTGGAGGCCCTTAAGGTTTTGGAGGAGAACGCTTCCTCTGCTATCCGTGCCCGCACTGTCAATGTGGTTAAGGATGAGGTTGTTTCCTTGTTTTCCACCGATAAGAACGCCAAGGAGAAGGCTTTGAACGCCGCCATTGCTGTTCTTGCGGGTGGTGAGGGTGCCAAGCTCGGCAAGGACGTCGTCGGTGAGGCCTTCACTGCGTCCTTGTCTGCCTACAAGCAGAAGTACGCCAAGTCTGATCCTAAGTCTGACAGCATCTTGGTTAAGTTGGAGAAGGATATCGAGGCCATCGCCTCGGCTCCTGTTGCGTCCGCCGCTGCTGGAAAGAACGTCCATCCTTTCGCTTAAGCAGTCATAGTGTTAGCTATACTCGCCTTCGGCTTCTATGTACCTATCTACCACATGCAGTTTGTCATTTTATATATTGACCAATTTGCACACACAATATAATCATAACTACAAAAATTTGGTTTTGAGTTGGCTTCGTCTTTCTTGCATTTTATGTCCATGTAGATGTATGATATCTGTCAACCCATCAAAATAAACGTAGTAGTGATCACAAACGATCTGCTGCAATGTGTAGTTGAGCATCAGTTAATCATCAATGGAAAGATCACCAACCAATAAACCAAGACGAGGGAGGTCGTCATAAGAATTGTTTGCTCTTTGCAATATTTAGACATTAAGTACAGTTATCGCTTAAGCAGTGAGAATGGCAGCACCACCAGCAGATCTAATCTTCTTTTCGGCATCCTTGCTGAAGTATCTGGCCTTGACGACGATAGGAAGGGTAGGAAGGACACCCTTACCAAGAACCTTGAAGTAGCCCTGAGGAAAGAAAGCGAATTCGTCAATCGAGGTCTCTTCTACACAAACTGAAACTGCGAATAAACTTACCAACTTGGTCACATCAAGGACAGGGGTTTGCTCAGAGCCAGCCTTGGCCTTCTCGTACTCACCCTCAGGAAGAAGGCTCCACAAGCGGTCAACGTTGATGGTAGGGCAGTGGGACAAGTGTCTCTTCAAGTGGAAGGTTCTCATGCCCACCTACAAAATACAATAAAAGATACCATTAGTATGATGATCGTTGTGGTGCCATTTTAAGTCGGGGAGCGGCCGCCGAGAAGGCGCTCGATAGAAGTTACTTACCTTACCGAAGTAACCAGGATGGTACTTATCCATCAAGATTCTGTGGTGATGTTGGCCACCGGCATTACCACGACCACCAGGGTGAGTTCTGTGCTTACCGACACGACCGTGACCGGCAGTGACGTGACCTCTCTTCTTTCTGTTGCTGTGAAGCCGGGTGGGCTAAAATAAAAACAAAACCAGAGCCAAAATAAATATCCTTTGCTCACAAGAAAAGCTGGCGGAACACTCCGGATGACATGGCACTTACCATTTTTACGAGTTACTGAATATAGTCAAACAAAGAGCTTTACTTGTAACCAATAACCACAAACAAATCACCTTATCGACGATTTTTTATCAGAGGAAAGACTTGCTGTGCCGAGGCCACACTGCGGCTGTCCACTGCCACCACCAAAGCCACACCACCGCCAAACCAATGGCGGAAATCCGGAGGAAAACCGAAGGAAACGTGCGAGAGGCGTTTCAGGATTTGGACTTTTGATGAGATTGCACAGACAAACGAAGATCTTGTGTGTCTGGGGAAGTGTAAACGGCGGGCGCATGAACCGGAAGTCGAATTACACTTCGCTGGTGGCCTTGGTCCAGTCTATCTTGGTCATCAAGTGTTGCCGTTCATTCTCCATTGACTTCTGAAGCTTCTAGATCAACATCGATAGTAATTTGTGACTGTTTTTCGCCTTGCTCTCTGATTATTACCTTTGGAGATGCAGGCTAGCCACGCCAACAACGACGCAGCTCAGTCGCAAGCCATGGGTGTTATAGCCTTGGTTTGCCACGAGTTATTGAAGTCAAATCAATTTGAGAAGATTGATGAGCGATCTTTGAGTGAAGAACATCTTCAGAAATTGAGAATGGTGGAGGATCGAATTTTCCAGCTCATTTTGGCCAACTCGCCCAACCATAGCGATCGCTTCATAGAAAATGTCACTCCGGTGGTCAAAGCGGTTTCTCAGCTACTACGAGCCGAGTCACCATCATGGGAAGAGTAAGTAATCAACGAAATCCTTGCTTTGGCTGTTTTTTGAGTGTGATGCCTTCTTTGCAGATTTGCCGATTTTCAAACCCTGCATGGCCGTATCCAACAACTGCTTCTGAAGCTGATTGATAGATCCAAGTCCATTCCAATCTCTTCTATTGTCTCTTCTTCAAGTTTTTCCTCTTCTTCCGCGACAGCTGGTTCAACCGTTGGCTCCAGTAGCAGCAGTGGGGCCAGCGGTGGGTCCACTTCATACGGTGCCAGTCAGGGCCATTCTGAATTGGATAGTGAGTCTGCCGCGGCCCATTCCCACTCTTCGACTCATCCTTCAATATATATTCCTGGATTAACGACCACCAGCAACGTTTGCTCGCGGGTTTTCATCATGCAGGGTAAGCAACTGACCCCTTCTCGCTTGCGGTGTGCGTGGCTGACCACTCTCTGTCTTGCGTCCTACTTCGTTGTTCTACCCATGTAGTTCTCATTTGCATGAGAGATTCGTTGCTTCAGGGACCTATAACATCGACACACATCGCTTCGATCATCAAGTTCCGTATGGATGGCTGGCTGGAGAAGGCGCGTGAGTATTGCTCGGATCGGACCCGTGAAGAAGCGGACCGCGACATTGTCGGGGGCATCATCTTCCACATTGCCAATCCGCGTACCTATTGGACCGATGCCAATCAATTCCTCGGCTGGTGGAAGAACAACATCGAACGAAAGCTACGTTTCCGTGAGATTGAGAATGAAGCGAGCAGCGATTTGTCGTCGTTGATCTCGCGGAAACAAGACGAAATGAAGCTGCAGCGTGTGCGTTGGTGCCAACGTCTTGTGACCTTGGTACGTGAAATCAAGAGCATTGTAGGTGGGCATCAATCCCAGACGCAGCCATCTTCGGGACAAAGACCGATGGCAGCGTTGATGGCCTCTTATTCCGCCGCGGCCGCGGCCGCTGCCTCCGCCGCGGCGGTGGCGACTGGTGCATCGCCGGTGGCTGCATCGCCATCACCGACCGCCGTTGCGGGTACCTCGTCGGGAGGGTCAATGACCCACGTTGCACCTGTGACGGCCGCGTCAGAGGTGCCCACGGCGGTGATGGCGGCTGCCGATATGACCGCGACGCCGGACGCTTTGGCCGGGCCACCATCGTTCGTGGTGGACAACGGCGGCGACGGCGGCGACCAGCCATCGTCGACCGCAGCGATCACGATCGCCTCTGCCGCCGCCCACCACGTTGATGCATCCACCGGACCCGCCACCAGTGAGGCCTCGCCGCGAAGTCTCTCGACCGTTGCCGTGACCACGGCACCGCCGTCGTCGTCCATCGACGTCTACGAGGAGAAACATTTCATTCTGCGGCTCTTTGACGTCGTCTCGGACGACGCCGTCTCATCGCTGCATTGGTACTCCGATGGCGCCTCGTTCTTCGTGCTCGATCCGTCGCTGTTCGTCTACCGGACGCTGCCGAAGCATTTCAAACGTAAGTTATTTTTGTGTTGTCCGTCGTCGTCCAGTGCTCCGCCGCCTGTGCCTGACCGTGTTTTTGCTTTGCGCTGTCAGTGACGACGGTGAGTCATTTCCTGCGGCTGCTGTCGGCCCATGGCTTCACCGCGCGGACCGTCGGTCGCATTCAAACCTTTCGCCATCCGCTGTTCGTGAAAGGACGACGCGAATGGGCACAGCTCATGGCGCAGGGCCCTACGAACGAAGCCATCGCCCACGAGGTGATGCGGCAAATCGCCCACGAGCGACAGCAGCAACAGTTGCCCAGCGAGGCCCCCTCGTCGTTGCAAACCGCTGCGCCGATGGCTGGCGCAGGCAGCGAGCCAGCGGCGTCCGCGGATGCGATGGACGTCGACACGGCGCCAGCTGCGCGTGAGGCCGCTCTGACGTCCTCTGCCAACGGCACCGCAGCTGCTGCTGCCACCGTCGTCGTTGACGGTGGCTGCAGCGATAGTGGCGATGGCTCGTCCGCCTCTTCCTCGGCGGCGGCGACGTACCTGGCGCTGTACCACCACCTCTTGTCGCTGGGCTACCAGCCGCTGTGGGCCGCACAGCTCATCGAGAGTCTCCTCAACGCCAAGACTCGTCAGCCACCTGCGCAGCTTCCCTCGCCACTGGAAGCGTCACCCGCCGATTTCCTCCCGCCGCCGGTTCCGTCAACGAGCGGTCGCAGTCGCCGCCACAACGTCGACGGCGACGACGACGACGACAGCGGCGCGTCACCAGCAGCGGCCAGCGACGCGACGACGACGACGGCGATGGACGTCGACGACGCTGCGGTCACGACGACGACGACGACGGGCACGACGACGACGATGCCCGCAGTGGCAGCGACAACGGCAGCGGCAGATGCCCCCAACGGCCATGCGAAGGCACCGCTGTCGTATCTCGCCGCCCTGCATCGTCACCAGGCGAAGCGCCGCTACGATGTGACGGCGACGACGTCGCTGTCGCTCGCCTGGGCCGAGTACTACGCCAGTCTCCAGGCGCAGCTCGAAGCGGACGACCGCCGGGGCCCCAACGGCGGGGCGTTTGCGACGACATCGTCGTCGGGCCACGCGTCGCAGCTGTCGGCGTCAGCGGCGCAGTCCGCGGGCACTCGCCGTCGCCGCAGCAGCAAACGACCCGTCGACGTGGACGCGGCGATGGACGAAGACGACGACAACGACGACGAGGACGGCGGCACTGGCGGCGATGCGCGTGCAGACGCCGCCACTGACGATGCGCCGCCGTCGACAAAGCGACGTGCGTCGGCTGGCACCTCCGCCGCGGCGAAGGCGAACGGTGGCGGTGGCGGGGCCACCAAACGATCCACCGCGACAGGTCTCGCGTTGTCTGCCGCCTCTGGCGGAGCGATGGATCCACCGACGCGCAGCGTCGTCTACGACGACACACCGGTCATCGACCTGCGCGTCCCCCGTCGACGTCGCCTCTTCGTCGACTTCACCGTCCTGACGCACAAGAAACCGTCCACCGCGACGCCCGCCACCGCGGCGCCCACCACCGCGGCGCCCACGACGAGGAACCACTACCTGTACGGCGTGTTGCACGGGAAGATCGCGCACGTCGGCGACCTGAAGCAGCTGTACGCCAGCTTCGTCGACCTCCGCGCCGACGCCTCCGCCGAGGACATCGACTGGGAAGAGACCGCGCGCAGTCGCCACGTCGGCGACGCACGTGCGACTGCCGTCGAGGCCGTGCGACGTAGCGGTCGCACCGCCGCGGCGCCCACATCGGTGTCGAGCGCCAGCAACAGCAGCAGCGGTGGCAGTGGCAGCGGCAGTGGCGGCAGCAGCGGCGGTGGGAGCGGCGGAAGCGGTGGCAGTGCCCGCCGTGCAAGCGGCGGGGCGTTGGACAGCGTCGGCGGCAGCAACAAACGCGACGAGGACTGCTGCTACCCGAAACGTTCCAGTCGCGTGGGCAGCGACTACCAGGCGGACGTGCCGCCCTTCCGACCGCGACACTTCAAAATCGCTACGGCCGCCGCCGCCGCCGAGGCTGCGGCTGCGGCAGCTGCAGCGGCGTCGTCGCCGTCGTCATCGGCGGCGGCAGGGGCAGCGCCGTTGCGTTTCGCGCAGCTCCCGTCGCAGTCGACGTCGGCGGTCTACGGTCTCGTGTGGAGTCCGACGCAGGCGGCGTGGCCGCCTCGTGGCGGCGGCGACGACAGCGGCGACGACGACAGCGGCGATCGGCGTCGTCTGCTGCCCGCCGTCGCAGAGGCGTTGCGCCGCCACCGTTGGCAGGGCTCGAGCCTGTTTCTGCCGTTGTTCCACCAGCAGCAGCAGCAGCAGCAGCAACAGACGCTGCCGCCAACGACAGCGACCGCGACGGCGACGGCTGCTGCGGCGAAGGTCACCGATCGCAGCAGCGGCGCGTCGCCGGCGCCGACGTCGTGGCTCAGCGTGGGCGACGTCCTCGTCGTGCAGCCGCTGAAGCCCGCCGACGCCGCGTTGCTGAGCATCGAAGCGGCCGACAGCGGCGACGACAGCGGCGACGAGCTCGACGGCAGCGCCAGCGGCAGCGGCAGCGGCAGTGGCGGCGGTGTGAGCACCAGCGGCAGCGGCAGCGGTGGCAGTGACGCCGCGTCGCGGGCGTCGCGGAAACGCAAAGCCGCCGCCTCGTCGGTGGCGTCGCCCAACGCGACCATCGCCGCCGTCTCCGACGTGCGCTTCGACGCGCTTCAGCAGCGCTGGCGATACGACGTCTCCGACGGCGAAGACAGCTTCACCATCGACGACTCGCAGGTCATCAGCGTCGTGCTGCACCACGCGCCACCGCCCGGACGCCGCGCGCCGTCGTCGTCGGGTATCGCGGCCGCCGAAGGTGGCAGCGGTGGCGGCGGCGGCGGTGGTGGCGTCTTCGACGTCCACGACACGTGTCGCCTGCCGGCGCTGCGCGACGAGGACGTGTGGTATCTGCTGTGGCTCCACCGGGGCAACGTGCGCGCCGCGACGCGGGCGGTGATCGAGCTCTGCGACCAATCGTCGTCGTCGTCGTCGTCTTCTGCGACGGGGGCGTCTTCAGCTGCGTCGTCGTCGTTGTCGTTGTCGGCGACGGCGACGTCGTGTTGGTCGGCGGAGCAGGTGCAGCAGTTCTGCAACGGCCAGCGCCGCTTCGGCGACAACATCCACCGCATCTGGCGCCAGTATTTCGTGCCCACGACGGCCGGCGGCGGGGCGGACTGGTCCTCCTCCGCCGCCTCCACCGCCGCGTCGGGGGCGATGGCGTCGCTGGCCGCGGTGGCGGCGGCGGCCGCGTCGTCGTCGTCGTCGGCGACGCTGACGTCGTCGTCGCTGCGGCGTCACCTGCTGCGCGAGGCCGCCGACGACCACCGCAATCGACCGTACCGCGACGTGCTGCGCCTGTTTCATTTGCTGCATCCGTCGCTGCAGCGCAGCAAAGCGCGACAGATCTGCGCGCTCTTCCGTCGCGCGGAGCACGACCGCGTCGCCTGGCAGCAGCTGTCGTCCGCGTCTGCGTCGGTGTCCGCGTCGGCGTCGATCCGCGACAGCGACGGTGGCGACGATGACGACGACGATGACGACGACGACGACGAGCTGCAGAGCCTCGACGAAGACGGCGACACCGACGCCGCCGTCACCGCCGCTGCCGTCAACGTCGCCTCCACCGCCGCCACCGCCGCCACCTCCGCCACCTCCACTTCCGCCGTCTCCAACGCCTCTGTCGCCTCCGCCGCCTCTGTCGCTTCTACCGCCTCAGCCACCGCAGCGGCGACCATCGCGGCGACCAACGCGGCTGTAGCTCCCGCCGAAGCGGCCGCGGTGCTGACGTCGGTGGTCGCGACACGGACGCGCGCTCGTGCTGGGGCGGCCACCGAACCCGTCGCCGCCACCGTCGCCACCGTCGCAGCGGTCAGCACCACCAGTCGCAGGTCACGGTCGCTCTCGCCGCCACCGCCGCCACCGCTACCGTCGCGGGAGCCGACGAAGCGTGTCACCCGCGGCACAGCGACGGTCGCCAACGAATCGAAGAGCGCCACCGTCGCTGACGACGGCGACAACCGCAGCGGCGACAACGGCACCGGCACCGGCACCGGCGATGCTGCCGACGCCGTCGATGGCAACGCCGATGCGGCGGAAGCGAGCACCATCGTCGAATCGGCAACGCCGGCATCGGCGGCGGTGACGTCGGCGGCGGCGACATCGGTGTCAGCGCCGGCGTCAGCGTCGGTGTCGGCGTCAGCGTCGGTGTCGGCGTCGGTGTCGGTGGCGTCGCGTACGACGACGAGTGGCAGCCGCAAACGCCGCGCGAGTGGCGGCGGCGGTAGCGACGACGGGGTGGACCGCGAGGAGGCCCCGCCGCTGCAGTTCGACTGGTCGATTTCGCTGCGCGGTCGCAGCGTGACGCTCGCCACCCCGCCGAAGCCACTGCAGCCCACGGCGCCGCCGTCGTCGTCGTCGTCGGTATCGTCCACTACCGCCGCCACCACCACCACGACCGCCGCTGCCACAGCTGCCGCAGCCGCGGCGGCGGCAGCGAAAGCCTCCACGTCGTGGGCCAACGCTGCGCAGCAACTCGCCTCCAAACGGCAGCGTCGCTTGTAACCGCGGCGGCTGCTGCTGCAATAGCCGTGTCGCCCTGTGCCTCTGTCCTGTGCGCGTGTCTCCGTCCGTCGAATAGAGTGTCATGCCGCTGTGTCTCTGTGAATCTCGCCGTGGCGTCGTCAGCGAACATAGAAACCCCGCCGCCCCGCTGTCCTGTCTCACCCCCCTCACCGCGCCGTGTGTATGGATACCTATGTCGTCCATTGACGCGCGTGTGTGCGTGTCATTATATGTGTGTGTTGTGTATGCGTGTGTCGTGTGCGTGTGTCGTGTGTGTGTGTGTGTCGCTTAACAGTCCGTTGGGGAGTTGGCGGATGGATAAGTGTTTTATAGTTTTGTTTCGCTTTTTTCTTTTTTTTGCATTTTAATTTTGTCAGTGTGTCTGTGCGGTCTAGAAGATCACGAGTCACCACCACACGCCACGGTACAGCGCAGCGCTTTCCTCGTCAACCTCTCTCTCGCTCTCGCACACACACACACACCCTCTCTCTGTCTCTGTCTCTCTCCCTCTGACGCTCTCTCACTATATCACTCCCCAAACAAACCCAGATAACCACAACGTCTTCTCACTCGTTTAACTAACCTCCCCCCCCACGTCCGACGAGAGCACTATACAAACCAAACCGACAGCAACGCAACAGGCCTCCTCCTCCCTCCTCATAACGAGAACCACGGGTGCTGTGAGACCATCGCTGCCGTGGGGCGCTCGGACGGTGCGAAGGGCATCATCGCCGCGACACAGGCCATCGCGGCGTCGTAGTCCTCTCCTCGATCCACACGATGGGCATCTTTGATCGCGTCTACCCGGCCGGCCACGTTCTGATAAAAGGAAGGGTCAATGAGCCACAGTTGACGGTCGATTTTGTTGAGAAAGGCGCCCGTCAACAACATAAACAACGTGGCCCCCGCGGCCCAGATATCGCGCTTGGTCGGGTCGGGACTGGGTACTTCGGCACGTGTGATCACTTCGTACGCCATGTAACTGACTTTGCCGCAGAAATGTCGGTGGGGATACGGATCGAAGCCGCCCGTGGTGGGGTTGTACGCTTGACGAATGCACATGCCGAAGTCAATGAGGACGAAACGGTTTTGGTGGGGATCGTACAAGAGTTGTTCGGGCGATACGTCGTGATGGGTGATGCCTAGACTGTGTAAGAAGGATAAGGCGGAGAGCAGGGACATCATGGCGTTCTTGATGATGGCCATGGGCAGATACGGCGTGCCAAACAGCCTCGGGGCGGATTCCACCAGTGTCAACGCGTCGCCCTCGTACAGCGGCATCTCCAGATACACCTCTCTCGATAACGGATTCTGAAAGCATCCCAGGATCGAGATAATGTTGGGGTGGCGACCGCAGAGGTACTGCAGCACGGCGATTTCCTTCGCGGGGTTCTCGGCCGTGGCCGTCGTATTGTTCATCAAGTCCGCGCTGTAGATCTTCACGGCACGTCCGCCTGGCTGAATCGCTGCGCGTGAAGCAAATGTTCCCTCTGCTGATACGGCTCGATGGACTGGTGATACCCCCTTTTGGAGTAAGTTGCCGATGTACAAAAAGCGGTTGATGTGCGGCAGCCGAGCAATCACTACGTCTATTCCATTGGGGGCCGTCTGTCTGGAGCAGGGGAGAATTTGACTATCTGGGAACGAATCGCAAGCAGTTGGTGGCTCTTCTACGTTAACCATCTCGTTCTATGGGGTATCCACGTACCCAATCCAGCTGCGACTGTAAGTTCTAACTACCGACGATATCCGTGATTCTTGACAACTCTTGGCCACGAATACGTTATCCATGAAACAGAAAGGGAAGTACAAAACGACAAACACGAGCTTGATGACCCCCAACTCCTTCACTTTGTGGTCGAATTCGTTTGATTTCTCCTGATTTGTCTGGCGGCTTCGACCGCATCGAAAGCCACCGCGACGATCCCCAAAAATCCTGTTCTCCCTGTGGTACTTTCCACATCAGTACTTAGTGCCATCATGTATGGTACTATGGATCGAATACGATGTACATTGTATTTTGGTCGTTTATTTCGCAGGCCTTTTCCAGCTTTGTCGTCTAAGTTAAGCGTCGTCGCCGTCCAGAGTAACGGATCGATCGATCGATCGATCCCAGATCGGCAGTCTTTACTACATACGATACAGGGCCCTGATCGCTCGCAGCTGTGACAATTCTACTGGAGAATTCCTTCCCTTGTAAACGATCGGTATGCTCTTCTCCATCTGAAGAGAATGGCACACCTATGGCGACGGTTTTTGGAAGGAGAGATTGATATCCGAGAGGGAGTAGATCCCACCACTGAAGTCACGAAGAATCTGGAACGAGAATTGCAGTTCAGGAAATATGGCATCGATAGGAGCTCACTTCTGGCGCTGATAGACAACACGCTGAGAGGCACCAATCGGAGCGCCAACGAGACCCTTTTCGAAATGTCCGATCAGGAGGAGGACATCGACCCGAAATATGTCTTTTTCATCCTTGTGGAGGGTAAAGCAGACCCCTGGTGGGTTGCCCATCCGGACAAAGGTACCACCGCCATCCACAATTTCGCGAAGAATTGTCACTACCGCGCGTTGGCAGTGCTGCGAGACGCGGGGATGCTGGATGCGGTGCTGCCTCAAGATGGCCAGGGGTATACCCCCTTACATTATGCCCTGAGATATGATGATATGCGCAGTACGATTGCACAAGAGCAAACGCTGTCGCTGCTGTGCGGGTGCAAACGAAACCGTCTCAACAGTCTCGCCCAGGGCCAGAGCGCTCTCTGGATGGCCTATCAACAACGCAGTATACGTGCCATGAAAGTGCTCTTGGAGCATGGCGCCTCGGTCGTATTGAATCTGGTCGACTACAGTCGGTCGATCACCTCGTTGCCCGTTCTCGTGGACATCCTCCGGCCGTGTCTGACCCGCACATCGTCGTCGAGTGGCTTTCGTATCGATCCGCCGCCGTTTCAGGCGATTGCTCAACGACTGGAATCACATCCGCGGTGGCAGTGTTATGTGAATCCGACTCAATTGTCACCGGACATGATCGATTACCATCGTCCTCGATCGTCGCTGCGGCTTCTGAAGTGGCGACGTGGCAAGGCGGCCGTGGTCGATGGCCTCGTGCTCTTCCGGCTCCGCGAGGAACTGAGAGACGCCAAGCGGAATACCACCGCGATCAGTGCCGTCGTCGAGGAAGAAGTAGGCAAGCGTCGGCAGGAAGAACTTCGTCCGCCGTTGACCATTGACGAGCAAGCGCAGGCACAGCGGCGGTACGACGCCGACTTGGCACAACGGCAGGTCGGACGAGACGTGCGGCGGAAGCATCGCGGCAAAGCCACGAAAGCCAAACGCGAATCCAATCAACAGCTACAATGGGATCGGCACATGCAAGCGCGAAAAGACCGTCTGGAAGGCGAGTACAACGTCAAAATCAAGGGCCTCTTCATCGGCTGAGGACGCCTCCACCTGCTGAAGACACACACGACACACACACGACACACACACGTTACCCGGCGGTACACGAACCGCTGTGTTCTCTCGGTGGTGGCAAAATTAACTACTGAATACGCCCGACAATGGAAGGCATAGGCAATGGCCATACGAAGGGAGGGGGGAAACTGAATGAGGACGTGAGAGAGAGAGAGGGACACACACGCAGACCGTTCGTATGCGAAGAAGACACCTCTGTGCGCCATACACCGCGCGCAAAAAACAACAACAACAACAACAACGATTTACAATGAAAATAAAAAAATCCAAGGCGATACAATGCACTACAACACGATGCAATGCAATGCACTGCAATGCAATGCCAATAGAATATAGAATACCCCGAATAACAAATGCACAAAGATAATGAGACTGCTAACTGCTTCGGCGTTGGTACTGCACCGAAGGTCTTAGTGTAGCCAGTGTAGGTGATGAGAGATCGAACGCCGACAGACAGCGGGCGGCGGATTGAGGCCTTCAGGGGGCGGGGGAGGTGAGAGATGCCTGTTGCTGTGGCTACGACTGGTGCGATTACAGCTCGACGTAGGGCCATCCGTCGGGGGTGAAGCTGAGTTTGCTGGCGAAGGTCTGACGATTGCAATTCTCACCAATACTCGCGTGCCAGATCATTTTCCATCCCGATGCAGCCTCGGAAGTCTTCACGGGGAAGATCGTCGCGTGTCCAGGTCCAACCAATTGGGTCAGCCGTCCGTTGCCATCCGCGGCGACACCGACGAGACCGTTCGTCAACAGCGGCGACGACAGCTTCTCATAGGGACCCCACAGTGACGTGCTTCTCGCCACACCCTCGGTATAGGTATCTTGACAGAATTTGCCCGCCGCAAAGAAGAGATAGTAGTACCCATTCGTATGAATCAGTTCGGGTCCTTCGACTAAACTGCCACCGCTCACCCAACTGTCCACCCACCACAGACCGGTAGAATCCATGATCACCTTCGGTGCAGATACTTGTGTCACTTTACCACTGGCAAAGGTTAATTCTTGCAGCCAAATACGTGTGGTCTTGCTCCCTACGGAGTTGTCGTCGGTTTTCCACACGAGATAGGTGCGTCCATCGCGGGGGTCTTCGAAGATGCTCCCGTCGATGTCTCCACCGGCTGCCATACCTAAGTCCATAAACGAGGGAGCATATTGCGTGTACGCCTTGGGAACGGGTCCTGAGGGAGAGACAACATAGCCAATGCGGTGTTTGTCGTCAGACGGCTGGGTGTCCGAGAAGAACAAGTAGTTGAAGTGACCGTCAACCGACTCGTAGTTCTCTGGTGCCCAACGCGAATCTGAATTCGAAATCGCTGCCCACGGTGCAGGACTTCCTCCGAGAGCATCGCCTTGATAGGTGAAGTCAGTGCCATCCGATGAATAGCCCAAATGAAGGCCGCCACCGGTGCACGTGATGTGGTAGCCGCTATCCGACACATTCGCACGACTTTTCCAGACGAATGGATCCGGACACACCCAGCTTGTGACTGGCTTTTGAATCGCGGGTGAAGAAGACGATACTGGATATAATCTAAAGCGTTGATTTTCGCCCGTGGCGGACCAGAAATCGACTTTGTCGGCGGACGAGGTCGTGCATTGACCAGGGAAACTCAAATATTTGTTCGCGCAAGAAGCGCGACCAACAGCCTCAACGTAATAATCGAACTGGCCGTTATTTCCCTTGATAAATCGGAACTTTTGATTGATTCCCGCTTGAGGCCACAGGTCCAACGTGTTCGTCGTGGCACAGTCCGACGGGTAGCTCAAATAGCCACACGACGACTTCAAGTAAAACGAATTGTCATTGTCTCCCGTCGCAACAAACGTCCAATGCTGATTTTGTCCAGCGCCGCTCCAGAGGTCAACTTTATCACAAGCCGCCGAGAAACTCAAAAATCGATACGCACACGAAGGCCATGCCGAACCCCGCGCAGCCTCCACAACATATTGGTAGCCATTGGTCGGGTTCAACGGACTAAATGCAGCTGCAACTGCAGCAAACAATACCAATAGTTTCACCACAAGCATTGCGGAAAAAAAAACTGGCCACAAAAAATATGAAATGATCTCCGCTCTATCGTTACCAGTTGGCTCTCTCGCGCGCGCTGCTGTTGGTTGTCGCCATCGCCGCCGTCGTCGTCGTCGTCGTCGTCGTCACTGTTGCCATTATTGACAGAGACCTCCAGTGCCGTTCTCCTGCTCGATGGTATCCGTCGGTTTTGTGGCCGTCCTTGCTTCTTCTCTTCGTTCGATTTCCATTTTGATTCTTGGCAGTTGATTTTCAACGACATACAACACATTGTACCGACGGTCTACAGCTGCCATTCAGACCATACCACCCTCTATTGCACATTCCCCAAACCGCAAATACGATGACTTTCCTGTGCTTGTGGTTGACCCTTTTCGTCTCGGCGCAGATGGTACGAGGAGGCGATGACGGTCCTTTCGCCTTGATTGGACCTGTCCAAACAGAATGTGAATATCTCGGCCTCACTGTTGGAACAAAGCTTGCGGATGCGTTCAACAGTGTGGAAGAAGACAGCGACGAAGATCGTCTCCACCACGATTTTATGTTCAGCCAAGACCCGCACACCAGTGCGTTTATCAAAATGGTTCACAGCGATCGACGACGAAGACCTTATTCATGGGGCCTTGCACACAGTAAGGCACATCTTGGCCATGGTCATTCGAATCACAGCAAAGCCGCTGTCGAGGCGCACGGAGCGTCTGGTAGCCACGGTCACCATGCAAACGGTGACCGTATTCATGCTCACAGCAACGCTTCCTCGAGTATATTTCACAGTGTGGCAGGGAAGTCCATATATTTGTTAGGCGATTCAACGTTGATGCCTATTTACCGCGCCCTCGTCAGTCCTATCCACAGTAAGTTTTGCTCGTTGACGGTTCCGTGGCAGTCCAGTCCGCTCAACCTCCCATCGCTGCTGCTGCTGTACACAGGTCACGATCCGAAGTGGGATTTTCACGCTTGGGCTAAGAAACAGGTACTGTCTCGTGGCACTATGGACTGGTATTAACTGTACGTTCAACCTCACACGCGTTCCGTCGTTATGTTCAGTGTCTCTCCCAAGATGGTGACAGTGCCAATCCACTGGGCGACAATAGTCTCTGTCGTAGCGTTGGCTATCGTAGTGCACGGGATGGAGAAGGTGAACTTATCTTTGAACGTCAAGACTATCTACTGGAGCGATTAGAATCCGCCTGGCTGTACAATCACTCCACCTTGGGCATCCTCCACGAGATGGCGCGCCAACGGATGCGACCCGACGTCTTAGTCATTCAACTGGGACGTTTGTCCTGTTTCGATGCACACAACTCCACCGCCCCGACAGAAGCACAGTCACGTCAACCAAAGCAATCGGAAAACATGATACATACCTTTATGAGTGCCATCAAAGATGTCGTCACTGCCAATCGCGCGAAATCCGACCACAACACCACCGTCATCATCTCCTTGGCCAGTCGGAACCATCTCGACAATCTGCAGTCCAACATTTGTACGTGGCATATGAATCGTTTGTTTGCCTACGGTGCGCATTATCAGGGTTTTGTGGTGTTGGAGCGTGAAGAACTGGAGCAGCGCTTGTTGTTCAAATCTGAACATTCGCCTCACCCGTTTGTCAAGCCACGTGCCGTGTTGGATACACCACCGGTACCCCAGATCCTTGCCACCTCGTTGTTGAGTATCTATGACTGTATCAAAGCGAACGTGACCTTTTCACTGTGAAGCGAAACGAGGGGAAGGGCGTTCGCATGGTGACGATGCGGTCCACACTGGAAGCGAGCCGACCGAATGATGCGTCTGCTTGGCTATCCACCATCAGTATGATCGATCTATCCATGCATTTGGTTTTTCTTTGGACGAGCATGTGGAGTGCGGTTGATACGGGTAACGTAACCCACCGGTGGGTATGGAAGGTCGGCCCCCGTCTCCTTCGGTGTGCAGTCGTGACAATACGATGGCCGTAACAGTGAATAGGCTCAGAGATAAGATTGCTTGGGCAGAAGGATCTTGGGCATGCCGCCATTACATGATCGGCTTTTCGAAGAGTGTGATTCGTCGGTCTGTCGTCAGCACATATACGTATGGCTGTGTGAGACACCAACTGAACAAGACACCTCCTGTGGCCTTCCAGGTGCCATCAGGTACGTGCTTGAGGGGTTCTCGCCATGCTTACCCTCGTCTCAGCCTCTCAACGTTGTTTATGTTTCATTTATAGACTGACCGGACGAGTGCCCCCCCCCCCCCCCCCGTGCCGTCGATGTGCACGACATCCCCACACACTACCCTCGGTGTAGCGCCGGGCGAACGGATCAAGACAGCGCGCCAGCTCTGGACACTATTTGCATATAACTACTCTCTCGTTCTCTCTCTCTCTCCCCATCTCCCCTCTTTGTTTGTGCATGGTGCGTCGTGTAGAAGACGACGAAGAGTATACCGAGTGTTTATGCTACTCGAACGATGATATCCTTTCCTACCGAGCGCACGACGGTAGTGGTTATTAACGAGTAAAACATGTGTGTAGCGAGTAAAACATGTGTGTAGCGAAGCTGCGAAGAGGTGCGTTTGAGACATGTGTTCGGTAATCGTTAGTTTGGCGCTTGTTTGGCGTTTGCTTTTTGTTTCCTCTTTCAAGCGCTTCGGCAGCCTGGTGTCGTTCACTCCTATTGTAAAAGGGTGCTACTCTCATTCGTCTCCGCATACTCACCATTCCAATGTGCTGAGTGCTCATTTGGCAATGTTACCAATCGGGTTGAACTGGTCTCTCTCTCATGTAATA
This sequence comes from Poteriospumella lacustris, assembly GCA_008000375.1. NCBI lineage: Eukaryota > Chrysophyceae > Chromulinales > Dinobryaceae > Poteriospumella > Poteriospumella lacustris. The sequence continues at coordinate 68,574 of SMOI01000008.1, forward strand.
TCGTCTCGAATCTGTTCTCATATTTGTTCTGTATCGCCGGACGTTGGACCTTCGTCAGCGTAGCGTGGTGAGCAACAAATGACATGAACTTATTAAGACGGTTACATGGGCAGGAGATGCTTCTAAACCGATGGGTACCTCAATGAACACTGCGGAACATTGGAAAGGTGAGTGTGCGGAGACGAATTAGGTATTTACAATATGAGTTAAAGAGACCAGGCGGCAGAAGGGAGGGAGAAGGAACACGCAAAAGAAATACACATGATATGGGCTGCCTGCCTGGCTCATCGGTGAGAAAAAAGGGTTGTTTACACATCGATCGATGTCACCGTTGATACAATACGCAAAATAGCAACCCAGGTCACTGTTAGTACCGAGGAACAAATGGAAGCTGCTGCTGGCTGCAAAGAAAAGCGTCAACAAATACAACAAATGATGGGGCTGCAGTCTTTACTACAACTTGCGCGAGAGAAAGCACCCACGCACACACACCCAAACAAAAGCAAAGCAATAGAAACGAATAGGCGAGTAGGCGAGCGACGCGCTCACGTACCCACATACACACACATATGCATAACATCAACACAGAGCACAAACAAAGAGAATGAAAACGAGAGTCGGGGGGGGGCGTATTGCTACGACACAAAACATGCACCTCCCATCCATTCATCCGAAGGGGGTGCACTGCTCAGGGCCCGGGGCACAGGTGGTGGTGGCGGTGATGGAGGGCTCACATGATCACACACATGCTTTTCTTCTGGACCGTTTCTTCTTCATCGCTGTCACTGTCTTCGTCGCTGCTGTCTTGGCTTTCGTTTTGAGCCAAGTACGATGGTTGCCACGTTAGACGGGCCGATGGTTGTTTGGAAATGACGATGCGGTTCTTGTTGCCAGGGGAAGCTTCCTCGGCCTTCACGTGTCCCTTCGAGAGCTTTTCCAGTTTCGCTTCCATGGCGATCTTCAGCTTCAAATATTCGGCACGTAGACCATGTCCCTGGCCGTTGTTTTGTGAGCTACCTGTGTTGTTGGACGAACCGGTCGTACCTGCCACGGCCACCAATGGTGTTCCCACTCCGGCAACAAAGGAACCGGACCCACGACGTGCAGGCATGACACCGATACTGGCGTTGTTCTTCGTGATGCAACGGATCGCCATGGAGATCACCTTCAGCAACATGTTCAATTCGGGCTTCGATTCCGCCAGATCTGCTGCCATCTGTGTGAAACGTAGACCATCGGAGAAGGCACCACGAGAGATAGCTTGGTCGGCGGCCTTGACACGATATTTGAAGGCCAAATGACGTCGCAGATTCGACTTTTGGTAGTGGTGACCCAGTGTGATGTACAAGGGCCGCAGATCCTTCGCAAACTCACGCTCTAAGAACTCGCCAACTCCCACGTGGACGTGAGCGGCGTCTCTGTAACACAGCAAACACAGCGAAATGATGCATCAGAATCCATATGAATGGTGAGTCAACAACACGGGCAATAAACAGAGAGACGTACCTAGGGGGCGTCAGTTCGCTGATGGTCTGCTGGATCAACAAGTTGTCGAAGGCATAAATCGCGTTCTCACCCTCCGCAACGGTGACGATGAAGCCATGCTCCACCAGCGCTTTCATCATTTCGGGTACCGAGGCCCGCAGCTTCTCCGGGAGCAGCGCTTGCAGCATCTTCACGGAGAACTCATCGGCGATGATCGACGCACATTTCAACAGAAGCTGCTGATCCACCGTCAACTTCTCCATGCGCAGCAGAATGAGCTGTTTCAATGAATTCTGCTTGGAATCACCGGCAGTGGCTTTCTCCAACTCCTTCACACCACGTTCTTTGATGAAGTTCGCGATGGCCTTGCACCAGTAGGCGTTGCCTGAGGAGACATCCATGACCAAGCGAATGACTTCGTTCGAGATGTCGTCCACTTTCAGCGTGTACTTCAAGATCTCGCGGACATCGTCGTCTTGCAGAGGTACCATCTCCGTGTACACGGTGTTTTCGTGGCCCAGAATAGACAGGTAAGACTCCGAAATGTGGACTTTCATGCCCTTGTCGGCATTGCCACTGCTGCCCTCACTGCCAACACTACCGGTGAGTGTCAAGGCATTGCTGTTATTGCTGGCGGTGGCGCCCGTTCCCGGAGCGGACGATGCGGCGGCAGCGATGGCTGCTGCCTCCCGAAGCGCACGAGTCTCCTCGTCTGCCGCTAGCGTCGCCAGCACAGACTTTCGCTTGCCCGAGACGCGCTCCGATGGCGCGTACCCACCACCTCCGGGTGTGCCATCTCCACCTCCGTGTCGCACACTGCCGGACACTTCACGACTGGCGGCATTCGCTCCGCTAAAACCAGCGGCACCGCCACCAGTGACCGCATTGCCGGAACTGTTCGGTCCATTGTTCGGGTTGTTGGGTGCCTTCAATCCCGGAGGAGGCCGCATCGTCACCAAAATCGACAAATTCAGTTTGCCCTCGACCAACAGCATATGCAATTCGTTCCAAGACAACTCGTCGCAATAGTGTGCGTCTTCTATGACCACGGCATACCGCTGGTTGCCAAACAGAACCGCCAGGACACGATAAAAGGTCTTGTCACCCGTGCGACTGAACTTATCTGCGGCGTCTTCCTCTCGTGGCGAAGACGATCCGCCATTAATCCGGTTAGAGCGATCGCTCAAGGTCACGGCGCTACTGGACGTGGGTGAAGTAGCACCAGAGAGGGCTGAGTTGTTAGAGACCGCCGCCTTGAGCAAGTCGTTGCTGGTGGCACTGGCGTTGTGGACACTGTTTTCCTTGTTACTCGATGGGGGTGATGTCGTGCCGCTACTGCTGCCGACCGTGGTGCTGCGTGGAGACGTCAGACGCAAAGGTGTAGAACGATTCGAACCGGGCGGAGACGTCGTCGGGGAGTCGCCCGACGGGACACGCTCAATGCTATCCGTACGAGCACGACCCGAGGCTGTGGCACCATTCAACCGAGTAGACTCCTGGGTGGCTTCCCCAGCGTAGTACGTGTCACCCCACTCCACCCCCAGAACAATTTCCAACGATGTGCGTGCTGTCGATTTGACTTCTTCCAAGGCATCGGGGTACGCCGAGTCGATGAGTTCCTGGATTTTCTCTCGCTGCTGTTGCTCGGTCTGGAAGTTGTCTTCACCGACCAATTCCAGAAACAGTTCGCGCATCAGTCCGTAGGGGACACCTTCGTGTCCAGGACGCGCTTGAATCAAAATGCACGGCACGTTTTGTTTGTGCATATTGTGGCGGAAGAATTCCGCGGCGGTGGATTTACCCGTACCAGGCAACCCAATGATCAACGTGAAGTGGACCTTGCGTGCACCGGGGATATTCGATGCATTCACGATCTTGTCCACTTGTTTGCTTAGCAGTTGTTTGGTGGCTTTACGTAGCAACGGTCCGTGACTGACACTTTCATCGACCGCGTTCAATCGCGGTATTTCCTCCGAATTGTAATGAAAAGGAGTCACGGGGTGTTCCATGCCTTTCAATTTCATCTCTTCGGCGGGCACCAATAGCTGCTTCGTCTGTTCGTTTAGATTGGAAAACGTAGGGTGATCGAGAAGTACCCGGCCCTTCGCTTTCGACATCAAACGAGCAGCCAAATTGACTTCGTTGCCGATACCTGCGTAGTCACGTCGTTCAGGTGCACCGACACTACCACAGAAAACGTTTCCTGTGGTGATTCCAATCGAAGTTTCGTGCTCCAGTTTCTTGGCCTCGACACTGATTTGAACAGCACAGTACAAAGCACGCGAGCAGTTGTTAGTGTACGTGAAGGATGGCATGCCCCACATGGCAATGAAGACACATCCTTTGTCGTCCACCAGAAACTGGCGCAAGTATCCGCCCGACTCGAACAAAATCTTTTGTGCCATCACAAAGAACGGCTGCAGTGTCGTTGGGTCACGATGAATCACGGGAGAATATGAATCTAGCGACAAGAACATTGTTGTGACTTCGCGAAGTTCGCCGATGTGATCGAGCGATTCCGAATACACCGCAGCTAACACTGGTCGGGGAACAAACATGGCGGCGTGTTCAATGAGGGAATGATTACCTTCCCCTCCTTCCTCGTCATCCTCCTCGTCGTCATCCGAATGTTCTGACGTAGGCGTATGAATATTGAAACTCAATTGTCGAGACGGTGCCCGTCGGACCATAACTGACATTTTTCGGCTGCTCGGCGCCCGTCCCACAGTTCCATTCGGAGCCGTGGGAGTAGAGACTTCGCCGTTAGAAGTATTTGCACCGTCGGGGTTTGTAGAAGCGGAGCTCAATGTTGGTTCGCTCCGAGATCCGATTGTGCCATGATTCATTCCATTCTGCAGCGCATTATTCCCACCGGTCACGTTGCCAATGCCGCCAGCAGATAAACTGCTGGGTGCCGTCTCTTCGCGTTCCAATGAAGAATTCAAGGTGTCAACGTCCTTAATCAATACATTTCCTGAAGCACACTCCGAGGTGGACATAGGCGGGGCTTCTTCGATCTTCGTTTCTTCCTCGTCGTACATCAACGGCATGGGTCTACGCTTTCGCGCAGGTGTATATATTTGACGTCCATCGGGAGAATCAGCAACTGTTTCGATGAAGGCTTTCATAGCTTCTTCATAGCACTCTTTGCTGACAACGACTTCTTTGGGTCCAGCGTCGTTGATACATCCGGCGAGCTCCGAAACACAAGCCCCATTCAACAAATACACCCATTGGTCATGAATTCCACCCAGTAATGCGATCTTCATTTCGCCGTAAGTAATACCAATGTGAGATGAAAGCTTGTTCGTTTTGTGTTCGCGAAGTTTCAGAGCGCATTTCATCGCTCGATAGCAGCTGTTCTCTTTGGCAGGTTTGCCATTTGATTTCGGCTCATTGACGCTATTCTTTCTACTCGCAGTAGCTGGTGCATCGGGAGTTTCCAAAAACACACAGATAAGAGCGTCACCTGCGAAGGCAATAACGTCGCCTTTGTAGTGATAAACCAATTTCACGATGTGGCCGAGAAAACCATTCGTCGCTTCGCGCAATTCATCCAATCCTTCAACTCCTCGTTGACACATCGCCGCGGAAAATTTGGAAAAGCCAGAGATATCGGCAAGCATACAGGCGCCTGTGAAAGTATGAGAAGGAACGTCCTCGCGATTGGGAGGAGGGAAAGAGCCACCTTCTCGTAGACACGTCAGCAAGAGATTTGGGCAGAAGGAAAGAATTTGATCAGCTCCTTTCTCGTCACCGAGGCCGAATAAGTTGGTAATGTGAGCTGTATACGATGTCATCTTGTGTCGGAGATAGATATTTGATAGAGCTTGAAGTAATGCTTGTGCATCGAGACTGTTGGTGTCGCCCTGTCGAAAATGTGCCCCAGTCCATCCATGAGACTTCACTGTACGATGCAAGTCGACATCGCGATCCTCCAATAGCGTTTCACTTGTAAGCGCCTCGAATTTTCGAAGATACTCGCGATCGTTCTTAATTTTTTCGATGTTGTTGGACAGATAATTGATCAATGTTTCCACGCCATTGCCAGTTCCACCGTTACTGCCAGTGCTCATGAAAGACTGCATACCCACGCCCATGGACACTGCACGATTCTTTGTCGACACAGAGAAGTCAACGCTCTTCGCCCGATACGGTTTGTTTCGAACACTCGCCGTTTCAATGGCTTGCATAAGCTCCGGGCTCTCCAAAATTTCACCGGGGTGAATTTTCCGGCTCGGAGAAAGGCCAATCATTCTCACGAAGACTTACAGAAAGACACAGTTTTGAAAATGAAGGTCTACAGTGGGGATGATATGGACTTCTGCTGAATTTGAAAAGTATGAATCACCCCACGAGAGAAGAAAATCAGAAGCAAGTGCTGGCGCAGTTTGGCAGCTACGGCAGCTGCTGTAGCAGCGTGTGCGGCGGCGACGTTTGTTGAAGAAAAGTGTCGGACGAAACGGTTGACTTCGGCTGAGACCACCTCTCATCAAAACACAGTTTGGCTTCATCCGTCGGATGCACCTCACTTCAGCCATTTTTCGAGTTGGTCTCTGTCAGCAATTTTTACTTGACGCGTCTGTCTGTTCACTTTTTTGACGTAGTGATTTGTGTACAAGTTGGACCTTGTATACGAATAAAGAGTATCAAGTTGTTGAGTTGGTAGATACTTAAACTAATTGTCTTCTCTTTCATTGTGTAGCATTCGCCGAGTGTGCTGTGATTTACTGTAGCTGTGCTGTTGTAACCGTTTGGACGTTTCATCTTCGTGCGTGAACGTGGAGATGATGATGAGAGAGCTTGGATCTGCTGATCGATCGGTCGATCGGTCTACTTACTTTGGACTTGCAGAAGTGGTCGCTTTATTGTGGGCAGCCAAAATAGTATGGACACTGAGATTTGGATCTTATTGTAGACGAGACGAAATTGTTCTGCTTGTGATCCTTCGAATTTCGATTTGACGGTCGACCAACGAAAATAAAATGCCGTCGGTTGAAGAGATCCTCTGGAATATCTTCACGTTCTACAGTCTCAATGGAAACCCCAGAGATCCGTCGCGCTTACACACGACGTCTTTGGTCAAGTTTTGCAAGGACATCATGGCTATGGATCAGAGTATGACAGAGAAGCCTCTTCCGCTCCCAGAGCTACATCTGATATATACGGCGGCATGCAAAGCTGCAGAGTCGGTAAGTCGGGAATGGTGATTTTCTGAACATGAGAAAGAAAAGAAATTTATCCCTTTCCTTGCAATATTTTGGTAGAAACGGACAACGAATACAACGGAAAAGCTTGACAAGATAGATTATGAAGGCTTCCTGACTTGTTTGATCAAAATTGCGAAGAAGTGTTACCCCAGCAATCGAACAGATGAAGAAGCAATGCAGCAGCTTTTAATGGACAATATTTTACCATTAGCTTCCCGTCGGAAACCTGTTAGTATTGAGCTTCTCCTCAAACAGCCCAATATCGAAGGAATATTCAAGTACTACGAGGAAGCGTTGAGAGAATTGTACAAGTTCTATACAACCTCATCAGCAATTACCAACAAAGGCAAAAACCTGCAACGATCAGTTCGCACTAGCTCGAAGTCATTTGATGCCCAGCGACAATCTTTTGAAGAAATGAAATCGAAAGGCCCCAAAGAGACTTCCGAACATCAAATGTCGTACGCAGATTTCATCCGATTCTCCAACGACTTCGGCATGGTCACCACGTAAGTCTCATTGATTCCACTGATCCCTGTTTTCGGTGACAATATCGACTCATGTTATGTTGTTTATCGATATCAGATTGTCGATCACTACGATGGACTTGGGAGATATTTACCTGACAACAACGTTTTTCAGTAATTTCACACCGCGATTACGAAAGATCAGCTTTGAAGAGTTCTGGGAGGTACGTTGCATCGAGTCGTTGGGCCTCTCTTCACACCTTATTCGCCTATCCTTTATCCCCATTTTCTTTGTCTCTTTTCAGGTGGTTGTTCGCTGCTCGTTGGTAGCCTTTCAAGATAAGAAATCTCTCACCTCCGAAATCAAAATCAAAGGGCTATTCCTGTCGATCTGGCGACATATCCAATCTTCGGCCGCCGATCATATGAATGGCTACGGAACAATCGCTGGAGGAGGTTTCAACACGTATAAGGGCGCCCTTTTGAGAGGAACACAATTGTTGAACGAGAAGTTTGTGGCGGCGTGGACCAAGGACAACTATTGCGACTACCTGGCGCCTCTGGTTGCGGTAAGTGCAACTTATCCGTTTGTTGCCAATGCATAGTACCGTCGATCTTAATTCGATACATCTGTTTTTGCAGCCGAGTCCAGTGGGGACTCCGAGTCCAAAGAAGTCTTCTTTCAATCCTTCTGCTTCTCTGTCTGCAATGGATGGTGCGAAAGCTCCAGCTGTTCCACCAGCCACGACTTTGACACGAATTCTTCGTGGTGATGATGCTTCGAAGTCTGGTCGAGATCGAAGCGATAGTAGTGCCAGCCATTTAACGACGTCACGCAGTCGAACCATGACTTCCGAGCGTCCAGATTTCTCTCGTGCGACCTCACAAGAGATCATTGCAGAGGACATGATCATGAAAGTGGGAGTGGATAACATCGCGACGTGTGATAACTTCTTGGTACCGGTGGCTCCTCCAACATATTTGAAAGCGGAAGAGAAAGCGAAGTTGCAACCGGGTTTTATTCGGGTGAAGATCAGCGACAACGATATCTTTGACGATGGCAGAATTACGGCGGCGGATTTGAGAGAGCTTCTTCATGCGAAGCCGCACATTGCCGAGCTGTTATACGATGCCTTAGTGGAGGAATCGCTTATTCAGGATGAGCGTATTTACATCGCCTCGGATGAGCAAGATGACGGTCAGAAGCCCATTACCAACGTCAATTCACGTTTACGCCTCTCATCGATGCAAGAAATCGATGATGAACGTCTTGATGTGATTCCTACGGCGATGGGTGGTCGAAGTTCGGTGGCTGGTCGAAGCAGCATGGCGATTGGTGACCGGTCTCCAAGCATGGCTGGTGGATCTTCCAACATCAATTTGAGGACGATGACCGATGACTCCGAATTCAGCGACGATGATGGCGATGCACTGCGTGTGGAAGATTTAGACGATGACATGCTGCGGTAATAGGAAGTGTGGTTGGCTGTTATTTGCATTGTAAAGCCATGTCCATCGTTACCTTCGAAAGATGGTGATGATGATTAAGTATATACTTCACTCGAAAAGACCAAACATCGGCCGCAATGTCGAAAGGTCGTTGACTGTCGTGTTCCTTGAGCCCTTCCTCGTGTCCAATGGCTCAACTCTTCAGGTACTGTGGGAAGGTACCGTATCTGTGGGCCAACTCACCGAGTGTGCCTGTCCTTCCGTGCGCAATAGGTGCGCAGTCGTCGACTGACACTTCCAATCCCATCGGCTCATCCTCGTTGCCCATGATGGTTCCGTTTGCATTCTCAGTGAGTATTCCCACTTCCTTCGTTGATGCATTTCAGAACGTTTCTCGTGAATGAATAATGGCCTCCCCTTATCAATCTCCCGAAGATGCGACGATCTTCATATTTTTGTCGCTTCTTTTGGGAATTGTGGTGACCTATACATTGACCAGAACTATTCCTGTCTTGCCCTACACAGTCATTGTCTTCATTCTTGGGATACTGTTAGCATTTTTGTTGACGGACCAAAACTCACACGATTCATTGTCGGAGTCCGTACAGATTTGGAATTCCATCGAACCGGAACTCATTTTTTACATTTTCCTGCCGCCTATTCTCTTTGGCGAGTCGATGAATCTTAATTTCTACCATTTTTCTGCCTCCTTCAAAGGGTGCATCCTCTTAGCGGGACCCGGTACAGTTTTGCAGACCTTTGGTGTTGCAACTGTCGCCTACTTCGTTCTCCCGTACAAGTGGAATTGGACCGTTTGTTTGATATTCGGGGCGATCACTGCAGCGACTGATCCTGTAGGTAAGCTAAGCCATCATTAGCTGTTTCTAATTCGGTGGAAGATTCTAATTCAAGTCCTTAATGCAATATCAGCGGTGGTTGCTCTTCTTAAGGAATACGGTGCATCCAAACGGCTGATGTACTTGATCGTCGGTGAATCCCTGTTGAATGATGGCGCTGCTTTGGCTCTGTATGTGATGTTCTTTGATTGGATCAGCAAGAGTCAAAGCAATTGGTCGGCGAGACGAACGATCATCTATGTCGTTCAAGTGGTTGCTCTGTCGCCTGCCATTGGAATCGCCTTCGGCCTGTCGACCCTCGCGTTGTTGCGCTTGCTGAACAAGCGTATGCATGCCGCAGACAGCATTATGCAGATTTCCTTGACAATTTGTTGTGCTTATCTGTCATTCTATGTTGCTCAACATACGTTGGAGATCAGTGGAGCGCTAGCATGTTGTGGAGCTGGCCTGGTATTGTCGAGGTTTGGTCATCCGTTGCTTATCCGGGCAGAAAGTATGCGTTCCGTATGGGAGATGCTCGAGTGGACAGTGAATACACTGATCTTTATATTGGCAGGCCTCATCATTGGTTCTGGTGCCATTTCCTTCTTCCATGGTCTCGATCTAGCGTACATATTGCTCATGTACACCGCTGTGCTTCTGGTACGTACCTGTATTGTCGCCCTGTTTTATCCTTTCCTATCGTCTATGGGAGCGGGATGCTCTTGGCGAGAAGCGATGTTCTTGGCATTCTCTGGACTACGCGGATCGGTGTGCGTGGCACTGGCACTGTCGTTAGTTCACAGTGCGACGGGCAAAGCCGCTCTGTTGGAAGTAGACAGAGCGCGCTCCGTCTTTCTGCTCAGTGGAGGGGTAGCAGCCTGTACACTGCTGTTCAATGGTACCCTGGCGGGAGCGGTTCTTCGTTGTCTGAGACTGTCACCTGAGGGACCGCATCAAAAGGTGTTCATCATGCAGCAATACGTGCGCAAACGGATTCGTTTGAAATCGCTGACGTTGCTGGAGCATCTACAAGCGAAGTACCCGGACAGTGTGAATCCCAGCGTTGTGTGGAAGGTGTGCTCCATCTTGGCGAATCCTGACGAGGGAGACGACAAAGGGGAGGCAAAGGCTACGCGACAGGATCATTCGATGGAGTCTTCCTCCTCGGCAAACAAGAGCTGTAGTACCCTGCGTAGTTGTAGTTGTGCAGGCGTTGCAACGGTGATGAAGCGGCTATGTGCATCATTCGTCAATCCAACAACCGGTCACATGCAACGGCAAGTGGATTCGCATTCACTTGCTCCCTCTTTAGAATCCAGAACGCTGCAGGTCCAAAGGTCTATCATTCTTCCACTCGAGGAATATAAAAATGATCATTTACGGGAGCGGCATGGTCAGTCGATCTCCTACGAGCAGTTATTTGACCAAAAGCTCGAGCATATCAAGTCACTGGGACCAGTACACGATCTATCGATGAGAATCCCTCTCGATAGAACATCTCATTGTTTCGATGAAGTTGATTCGCGTATGGAAGAAGGGAGAGCATCAGCTGCGCGATCGAAGATCTCTACGTCCCACGCAAACAATCGGAAGGTGGGTCGAACGGTCTGTGAACCCGGCTATCGTTCAACCCACGCTGCATTAGAAGATCCTAAATCACCTCAATCGAATCGATCCCAGACGAAAACTGTCCGTTTCGATGTCACCTTGCCAATCTCCTCAACAGAGACTCCTGCGGAGCTTTCTTCGATTCCGTCGGACGGGCCAACACCAGGGGAACGCGGTGGCGTTGAAGTGGTAGAAATTCGACGTGCCTTTTTGGAAATTGTCCGCGTACATTATTGGCGACAGATTCGATCCGGACGCCTACCAAGATGCTCCCAAACGATTGTGATTCTCCAGAATTCAATTGATTATGCGGTCGAGTTGTCACATACGTCGGGTCTGGATGATTGGGGTTTCATTCTACAGCAGCATCCGCATCTGTTTGAGGGACTACACTCCAGCGTCGTTGACGATAACGAGGAAGCCGGATTGTTGGGAGAGGGAATAGACGAAGAATCAAAGCTGCCGGGCCTAGCGGACAATGATGATGCTTGGCCGTCGAATACCCGCAGTACCTACCCGCCCTTTACCGATACACCCGACGACAACAGTCACATCCGCATTGGACGTCAGTTACACTTTGATTCAGTCACCAATTTCTTCGCTCCGTCTACTCAAACGACGACGTCGCATGTGGAGCCTGTTCTCCCGAGGGTTGAAACCTCTTCTCAGAAGAATGACTGTGGCCGTCGCGGTGGGGATCCATATCTCTTGTACTGTCACGCACAAGCGGTGTACCTGTTGGTTGCCTTCATTGAAGCCCATGAGTATGCCGAGGAGAAGATACGCTTTTACGTTGGTTCGGCAGAAGGTGTTCAAACGACGGATGAAGAAATTGTGGTCGAAGAATCTCGTGCGCTGGTGCGGTTGGCCAAGTATCACCTGTACCGCATTGACCGCGACATTATCACCTGTCAGCTGACCAAGCAAGCCGCACGTATGATTCTTCATGCCCAAGAAGATGCAATCACCGAGTTTAGTGAAGAAGGAGTGATTACTGGTCACGATGCGATGATGATGCTGGAAGAAGTGTATCGTGACAAGGCTCTTTTGGCCAAGTACCGGAAGGACAGCTTCTCGATGGCTGCGAACGGTGATCTACAAACATCCACCGCTCCATTTCGGGCATTGTATGTCTGCTACTATCGCTTACAACGATGGGTACACAATTTATGGCGTAGAATGACCACCGCCGCCGCTGTCGGTCGCTGTGGTGCATCCACCGAGTGTGTACCAGTGGGTCCCTCTTCTTCTGGACCATAGACCTCTCGCTCAGTGAATAGCTGCATGTGAGTTTTCATCATCAACATCATCACTATGCAGCATCTCCAAGCTAACATTTTTAAGTGTAAACTCTTCAAGTTCTATCACATGGAGCAGTCCACTGGACCAGTAGTGGACCGGTACCGGTGTGCAGAACATCGAGCGTTTCGTTTTCATTTTGGAGTATCTCGCTCATCATCATCGTGTCATCGTGGTCGTTCTCTTTTTTCGTCTCTTCCGCCTCTCAACTTCTTTCTATTGGCCTGCTTGGAAACGAACAACGCTCTACACAAATGAAGGGTGTTTTGTTCATCGTCGTTTCAGACATCTGTTTGTTGTAGGGGGTTTTCATTCGTGGAAAAATGTTTCGTTTGTTTTATGGTGGTGGACGTGCAGGAACTTGCCAAGTGAAAAATCATGCTCCCGGTTCTAAACGTGCGGAGTTCAGTAATTATACTATGAAAACCCTTGGGAGTGGCGACGTCATCGGTAAGGCACAGATTAGAATGAAGGGATGCCCAATCGATGCCCGAATTAATTGTTGTCTTACCTACTTTTACAGCTGCCGTTAAACTGCCGCACGGAGAAGACTTCAACGAATGGCTGGCCGCGAACGGTACGACTTATCTGCATGTACTCTGCTTCAAACAGAGTTATCATTTTTCCTGTTTCTTGTAGCTGTGGATTTCTTCAACGAAATTCGGTTGGTTTGGGACATTATCGTTGAAGCCGGGTACGTCGATGAAGGTCCTGGCAAAGGATTCCCTCCTGGATTCGAGTACCGCTGGGCGGATAATAGGTCCCGTTCGCCCATCACTTGTTCTGGTCCTCAGTATATACAGTATGTTTTGGACTGGATCGATGGAGAAATCAACAACGAGGCCCTTTTCCCGACTTCTCAATGTACGTCCTTCTCTGTGACACGGGTCGTCGCAATCTCACTGTTAATGATGCATTTGTTCTCTCTTTTAGCGGTGCCATTCCCGTCAAACTTCGTTCCCTCCGTTAAAGTCATCTTCACCCGCATTTTCCGAGTGTTTGCCATCATTTATTCGAATCATTATTCACGAATCGATCAACAAGGCGCAGCGTCGCATTTGAACACGTCGTTCAAGCACTTCTTACTGTTCTCGTGGGAATTTCAATTGGTAAAAGATGCGGAATTGGAGGCACTGCATGATGTGGTTGAGGAAATTCGCAGTCGTTACGGTGGAAGTGATCCTGCGGGTGGTAGCGGTGGTCGCAGTGATAGTTCCTCCGGCGCATCGAGTCGAGCGTTGGATCGTTTGTCCCGCAAGTGAAACTCACCTGCAGAAGCCAACCCAACTCATTAAGGATTCAAGAAGAGCAAAAGAACACAGTATTCTATCCATCGTAGCAAGTGTACATAAGTTTTGTTGTTGCATAGTGTGTCGTCTTTTTCTTTTTAAACAAAACAAACAAAGAAAAAATCCTGTTCTTCTGTCATCATGCGCCATCCCATCCCATTGCACTAACCCACTCTTGCCCGATGATGACATGTGCAGCGCCTTCTAATATATCTCCACTCCTACTTAACACGTGTTGTTTTAGTTGTTGTGCGCTCAAAACTGCTGTCGCTCATAGATTCAACCGAAACACTGCACCGATCGGCAAATGATCAGAGGGATAGGCCTGTAGAAGAAGGATACCGATTCAGTCAGACTAAAGTCGCGCACACCATGCAGCATGTGATTGTGATACTCTTACCTTTGAAGGAATAGGTGGAAAGGTCTCTGCGTCCACTTCGCTCTCTTTCGCTGTCACTGGCAGCCGAAGTACCATTTCAACTGTAAAATGCGGTGAGCACCACATGTGATCGATCCATCCTTGGAATGCATCGGTCTTGGTCGAGAACCTTGGTTGATATTGCGTGAATGGCTCCATTTCGTAGATGTTTTTCAATTGAAATGGTTGCCGCAGTAATGGAAGATTCAACGGCGAGGGATCGTCGACTGACTGAGCCTGCGTTATCGATTCCGTTGCTTGTTGTTCTATCGTGGGGGTCTCCGTTGCTATTGCTACTGCTGTTGATGTTGTTGATGTTGCTGCTGCATTCACGATCGCTTGACGCATCGTCTCACGCCATTGATTCGGGTGATGCGGGTGCGAAGTTGGAATGTTTCCCGTGGATAACAGCTGCATGACGCCGCTGCGAATCATCGAAGGTGAGGACGCGGGCGGTGGTGGATTGATGGACGCTTTGATGGATGCATCTTCCTCTTGGTCATCGAGATAAGGTAACGAGTTGAGATCCCCGCAAAATATGAGAGGGATGTTGGCAACAAAGGAATCGAGTTCTTCGGGACCCAGCAGCTTCAATGCTTCATCTGCGGCCGAGTTAGAAGAAGTGGTTGCCGTCACCTCCACAGCTTGCACAGGAGGATCCAGCAATTCACCTTCGTCCGGCTGCACACGTTCTTCGTTCTCTGCCTCGTCAGCAATGTCTTCTTCTTCATCTTGTGCGTCGGTTGGACCATACTTGGTGTGTTTGTGACCGGAAGCAGCATGATCAAGGTTTTGCTTTGCCATAAAAGCACGTAATGCTTGAGTCGCAGCAAAAGCCTGCAATACCTTCACATCGGTCTGGTTGGGATCCCAGCACAAATGAGTTGTTGCGATCACAAACTGCTGACCGGTGGCCTTCACGCGCATACGGGCGATTTGCATGCTGTGGTACTTGGATCGAAAATCAGATAGAAGTTTGGAATACAACGACCCAGTTGTTGTTGTGGCTGCACCATCACCCAGCACATGACCAGCGAAATCACGGAGCAAGATCCGCCGCCTTTCAAGAAGATCAAACTTTTCTAGCTTCATGAATATGGCACTTCCAATTGCTTCATGGAGATGGCGGGTGGGAGATTGAAGGCCATGCTTACGAGCCGGCGAATATCCGACCAATTCGTAGCCAACTTTTCGAAGTGCCGACTGGAATACCTTCTTTAGTGAGTAGCTGGACACCTCTTGCAGACATAAAACATCGGCATTCAGTTCCACAAGGTGAGCACAAAGAGCAGTCTTTCGATTTTTCCATTGTGTCACCGACTGTGGAGCGTAGTTGTGCATGCTGCTCTCGCCTTGCCAGGGACCTACAGTTTGTACAAAGTGTATTGAACGCACTGACCATTGTCTGGAACGGAAACGTAAAGATGACGACTGGCGTACCCAAGACATTGTATGATATAACTTTGAACCTGTCTACTGGCACATCGGACTTGAAGTCGTGCTTCACATGATCTCTAATACATGAGCGGTGGTAAGCGAAAATCGCAGGCAAAGCAATCGTTCATGTTTCATACTTGCTAATCCACGATAAGGACCTCTCGGCAACCTCAACTTTGTCATCAAGTATGTCCGATAGGCCCACTACTTTTCGATCGTTAAACGTAAGAATAGAAAGATATCGTTTGGACATAGAAGTCCTCCTCAGCACTGGAAAAGAATGAACGACTTGCAGCATGATGGTGACTATCACTTGCACTGTTAAGAGTATAATCATCAAGTCGTATCGAGACTTGATG
>SMOI01000009.1:9460-19889 GCA_008000375.1 Poteriospumella lacustris
TACGACTTGGAGATGTAACAGTTGTCATCGCGACCGTTGGCCAACGGTTCGTAGAGGTCCGTGACCGAGTCAAATCTGTAGAAAAGCACACAGAAAAGCACACACGCATTGGTTATCATCATCACACTTCCCACCGACGGAAAATGAACCGAGACCACTCACCGCTCGCTGATGTTACCCAACAAGTTGAATCCAGGAGCCAACTCTTGGATCGGGTTGCTGGTCTCCACCGTGGTAGACACAATGGCAATGTACTTGCCATTCGACGCGACGTTGTGGGCAAAGCTGACCATGCAAACGTAGATGTCGTTTCGGCGTCGTACTTGGTTGGCCGGAATGATGATTTGCACCGACTCGGCATTGTCCGTTCCTGGAATAGGATGATCCAGAATGCAAATAGAACGCACCACACGTCCACTCACGCGGGTCTTCGAGGAGCTGAAATACGAAGGGTCGCCGACAATGATGCTGGCCTTGGCCACCTCGTTCTCGGCCTTCACACCCCACGCTTTTCCATCGGCATCGAACAAGATCTCGTCGATACCCTTGTTCAACATGAAGGTACCACCGTGAATCGCACACAGACGGGAGAAACCCTCGGGCAAGGAACCCAACCCGTACAACGGGTAGATGTACGGGCTCTTGCCGTATCTCTCCAGCGAGAAGGCGTACAGCTGGATAGCCTCCGCAGTAGCCGCCGCAGGTTGCTCCAAGTAGTCATCGTCACGCTCCAGTGCCATCGCATGTCCAGTAAACGCCTGCGTGTTCGGAGTCAAGCTGTAATACTCAAACATCTGCTTGGTGGAGACCTGGTCCAAGCTCTTGCCGTTCAAATAGGTCGAGGGCTTCGTCTTGTCGTAGTTCTGCAAGAAGATCAAGAAGTTGCGGAAAGATCTCTTTTCGAAAAAGCCCATCAAGGAACTGTTCAATGCCTCGCTAGGAGTGGCTGAGAGAGGGGGAAAATAGCACATTTCGGTTAGCACCCGCTTCCGCGTCAACAGCAAAACATTATTCGTTCGTTCACGTACCAGGAACCTTCTGAACCTTGCCGTCCTTGAACACGTAACTTCCATCAACAGACTTGAATTCCAAGTAGCGGGTCACTTTCGTGTGAAGCAAGATCTTCACGAGCTTTCCGCAGGCCATAATGAACTTGGGCACCAAGTCGACGTTCCAGTCTACAAAACAGATCGTGTTACAGAGTCCATGAAGCAAGGAGACCACAATTAGAGCAATGCACTAAATAGATACCTCTGGAAGGACCCATAGCCGCAGGGGCAGATCCCTTCTCGAACTTTTGGTACAAGTTTTGCAAGCTCAAGGACGCAGTGTCAGCACCGTAGTAGTTGTTACGGTCCAAGTGCAACACACGCTTTCCCTGAACGGAAAGCAAACCACTGATAATGCACTCAGTAAGACCAGTTCCAAGGACGATCGCATCATATTCGCCATCAGCAAGGGCAGAGCAGCCGGAAGGCATCCATGAAAACTCTCTGGGAGGAGGAGTTTGCTCGTCGTCTTCCTTGTAATTTTCCTTTCCTTCAGACATTTTTCTCTGTTCTGTTGTACTTCCGTGACGATAACACAATCAACACTGAATATTGTGATATCATACAACCGATCGAATCCAACATTCGCACGCGTTGGCCGCCCTTCACACAGGAAGGACGACGGAAGTCTCAACGAACAAGTGCGGCGGATCGGCGGATCTTTTCGCGTCTCTGCTGCTGCACGCCGCGTGTCGCCGTGTCACCGCGGCGGTTTCAAGTTGTGTGCACTCTCCCTCTGGCTGTCGTCGTCGTCGTCGTCGTCGTCGTCATGGTTCACGTCTGATCGTCTCGTTCGTTCGTTCCATTCTCTCTCTTGATGCTTATTGAAATATCATCGTTTGGTCAGACTCAACGTTGATCGGAAAGGAGAGAGGAAGTGTTTTCGGTGGAGATTTTCGTAAACTAAAGACAACCACTCGAGGAAGCGGGCTTGAGAGAGACAGCACAATGAAACGACCGGCAGAGGATGTAGTTGATGAGACAAAAGATAGTACTAGTAGTAGACAAGGCAAAAGAGTCACCAGAGAAGGGATGGAAGGAAAATGGCCCTCCTTTGTTTGCATCCCTGTTAAAGGTGTGTTCGCGCATGAGTTGTTGATCTTGTGTGTGTGGTTTGTTGATGACCAGTTTGTTGTCATCATCAACTAGGCTCTCCCATATTTGAAACTTTGAAGCAAAACTGCATTCAACATTTTCGTCGCTTTCATCCATTGACTCAAGAAGAGCTCGGAACCTTGTCGGAAATAGAAAACACGCACATATCATTGTCACGAGAGTTTTCGCTGCGTTACCATCAAATTGAGCCCTTTGTCTCTCGGTTGGATGCGCATTTGCCACCAATTCTTCGGAGGTCCGATCGTATTTTCTTGTTTTTCCCTGTATTGATCTCGTCAACAAGTCTGATGAGTTGCTCATGTGTCGCTGTGTTGCAGCTTCAAGGTGGAGGTCTTCTCGAAATACTCGATCTTGTTCAACGAGGCGAAGTCCAAGGCCTTTCTCTGTATCCGACTGAACCTGGACGACGATCCCGCCGACGATGGTGACAGCGACATAGTTAAACTCATTCGGTGTGTCGATCAGGCATTGAGAGAATTCCAGCAACTCGAATATCACCAGGTACGAACGTTGCCGTTACGCTCTATTTATCGCCTGCGCTTACTCGCGGTGGTGGTGTTCTCGTGCGGAAATAGCATCCCATTTTGCACATCAGGTGAGCTCTTCTCGTATTTCTATGCGGTGCACTGTTATTTCATGTGGTTGTCGTTGTCTGGCTGGCTCAGCATTGCGTCGTTCACACCCAGTGAAAACTTCGTCCAGCAGCAGCTGGCGGAAACATCCAGCGATCACCCTGCGATGTACGATCTACAAGGTCCCAAATCCTGTGCCAATTTCGGATCCGCGCTGGATTTACTCAGTATGTACGACGACAACAGCGAAGACGTTGCAGTTACGACATCCGAGGGCTTTGAGGACGACAGTGCTGTAGACGCTGCGGTTGTACCAACACAAACGGCGATCATCGCCTCCGATATTGTGTTGACCGTGGGGTTCCAGCACCAGTATCGATGGCCTCTTGGAGATGCGTGCGCAATGCCTTCTTCAACAGGGACTGGCTTCCGGACGCGGTGCGCGCGCTTGTCGAAGCCTGCATGAAGCAGGACGAACATCACGTGAAGCACAACTAGCGGCACCGACGAATGGGTCACTGCATATCGTCGGTGAAACCCGCGCGACCATCGTTCCCTTGAATTGAGGCGGCTGCCTCACCTCTGAGATGCACCTACAACCGCCAGTCGGCTGGGGTTGCTGCATACGAATGGGCTCATCGGCTCTGATCCAATCGTTAAGATGCTGCCATTCGTGTATTGTCATTAATAGATTGCTTGATTATGCTGCTGTACAGCATCTGGGATCACAGAGATGCGTGTCCATTCCCCTCTCCATCAGACATGCATGCATCACCGTATGGTGTCAGCTCAAGACTTCATTCACACTTGTGTAGCTCATACGTAGTGAGGCTGGTTAAACGAGGAGGCCTCCTTGAACATATCTTTCCTATCCGTCCGTCGACTCACATTCCACGTGTGTAATGGTTGATTGAAGGACGACGCCTTGTGAAACATCAAACCCATATCAATGACATTAGTGACATCCCAGCTGTCCAGCGGTTGGTTGAATGATGTCGCGTCTCCAAACATACCCGTCATATCTCTGACTGAACGAACGCTCCAGGCATTCAGCGGCTGGTTGAAGGATGAAGCTCCGTTGAACATACCTCCCATATCATTCACACTACTTACATCCCAGGTGTCTAATGGCTGATTGAAGGATGGCGCATTACCGAACATCCACCTCATATGAACGACGCACTGAACGTCCCAGGTGTTCAACGGCTGGTTGAACACGGCTGCGCGATGAAACATACTGCTCATATCACTGACTGACCTCACATTCCATGCATCTAGCGGTTGATTGAAAGACACAGCACCTCGGAACATGTCTGCCATCGTCGAAACGCGACTGACGTTCCATCCATTGAGTGGTTGATTGAACGACGAGGCATCGAAGAACATCCGCTTCATATCACGCACTTGGCTCACGTCCCACGCATCAAGTGGTTGGTTGAATGCCGAAGCGCCGTAGAACATCGAATACATATTGGTGACCCGACTGGTGCCCCAAGTGTTGAGAGGCTGATTGAACGATTTACTGCCTTGGAACATCCCTGTCATATCGGTGACATGTCTGAGGCTCCATGCATCAAGCGGCTGGTTGAACGATTCTGCTAGGACGAACATGTGCGAACACATGGTAACGAGACTAACATCCCACGAGTTTAACGGTTGATTGAACGATGAGGCCCCAAAGAACATCTCTTTCATTGTTCCAACCTGACCCACATCCCAAGCATCTAGCGGCTGGTTGAACGACGAGGCTTCTGCGAACATACTCGACATGTCTTCGACGCCACTCACATCCCATGCATCAAGCGGCTGGTTGAACGACGAGTCTTGATAAAATAGACGTTGCATGGATCTCACGTTTCGTACATCCCATCGATCGATACAATCATTGAACTTCACGTCGTAGCCGCTGAATAACGAATCCATCGACGTCACCTGCGATACGTCCCAATCGTTGATGGCCCCAAAGAGGCGCAGGGTCGCCTGCCGATTGATGCGCCACATGCACACTGCTGTAACCAACGTATCGTTTGTGAACGGGCGTCCATAGGCATAGGTGAAGATCATCTGACGAATCGCATACGGCAGGACTCGACCTCGGCATTGTCTGGTGGCCACATGATATAGACACAGATCGGCGGTCATCTTGATCGACCAGGGGCGGCGATGACACGTGAGTCCGCCCTCGACATCGCACAGCGGAGGCCTATCACCGATACCATAAATGTCGGCCAGCTACAAGACACATACACAGTTGATGATTGGCATTGGACACTGACGCTATCAATAGTCGTAAGGTTTGCTGGAGATGGTTTCGGTTACCGTCGAGGACGCTATCTCCGTTGCTGGATTGGCGGATTGTTGTTGTGGCCCATCGTTACCAGTCGTGAAGTGTGCCATGGCTTCAGTGAACATTTGTTGTTGCTGTCCAGAGAAGTCGAATCGCCGCCCAGCTCTCTTTCGGTTGTGATCCGCCTCGTCCTCTCGCTTCCGGTGAACGACCTCCCTCCGTTCAGACCGACCTCACGACTGCGCCATGAAAGTGTGTCGTGAACCATGACGTGTGTCACGTGCTGCAGACGTGGTCAGTCAGTGTGCACCCCTGGGCATTTCTACAGTGATGTGATGTGAACGTGGGACACCTCGCTGTAGCCGATCCCTGTTCAACCATTTGGAAGTCGTATCTATGATGTCTATCGCGTTAACTTGACCATCGACAGAGGAAACCGTTTGGTTTCGCACTTCTGAAGGTTGGGAGATGGTGTACCTACACCATGATATACTTATCCATCATTCATTACAAGTCCGTGTATCTTCCCCAGCCTCAACGGTTCCCTGAGGAAGAGGCACGAAGAGTGGACAAGCTTTGAGGATGACACAGTGCTGTAGACGCCGCGGTTGTACCCATACCAACACTGATTATTGTGTTGACCGTGGGGTTCCACCAACAGTATCGATGGCCTCTTGGAGATGCATGCGCAATGCCTTCTTCAACACGGACTGGCTTGGTACTCGCGCGTGTCGACGCCTGCATGAAGCAGCACGAACATCACGTGAAGCACAACTAGCGGCACCGACGAACAGGTCACTGCAAATTGTCGGTGAAACCCGCGCGACTACCATTCCCTTGAATTGAGGCGGCTGCCTCACCTCTGACTGTACCTACAACCGCCAATCGGTTAGGGTTGCTGCATACGAATGGGCTCATCGGCGTAACTTCGATGCCGCCACTCGGGTGATGTCCACACGTGTGCAGACTGTTCCTCACAAAAGGCGAAGTGATACTGAAGAATATGGTAGCTGCCCCAGACGTCATTCACACTTGTGTCGACCATGCGTAGTGAGGCTGGTTGAACGAGGACGCTTCCTTAAACATATCCTCCGTATTTGTACGTCGACTCACATCCCATGTGTGCAATGGTTGATTGAAGGACGATGCCTTGAGAAACATCCAACGCATTTCAATGACATTCCTGACGTCCCAGCTGTCCAGCGGCTGGTTGAATGCTATCGTGCGTCCAAACATACCCGTCATATCTCTGACTAAACGCACGTTCCAGGCATTCAGCGGCTGGTTGAAAGATGAAGCTCCGTGGAACATCCACCTCATATGAACAACGCACTGAACGTCCCAGGTGTTCAACGGCTGGTTGAATGCGGCTGTACTATGAAACATACTGCTCATAACACTGACTGAACTCGTGTTCCATGCATCTAGCGGTTGATTGAAGGACGCAGCTTCTCGAAACATGTCTTCCATCGTCGAAACGCGACTGACGTTCCACGCATTGAGAGGTTGATTGAACGACGAGGCACCGCAGAACATCTGACTCATATCACACACTTGGCTCACGTCCCACGCATCCAGTGGTTGGTTGAATGCTGAAGCGCCGTGGAACATTTCACGCATATTGGTTACCCGACTGACGTCCCAAGTGTGGAGAGGCTGATTGAACGATTTACTGCAGTAGAACATCCACGTCATATCGGGGACTTGCCTGAGGTTCCATGCGTCGAGCGGCTGGTTGAACGAATATGCCTCGCTGAACATGTGCGAACACGTGGTGACGTGACTCACATCCCACGAGTTTAACGGTTGATTGAACGATGAGGCCCCGAAGAACATCTCTTTCATCGATGCAACCTGACTCACATCCCATGCATCTAGCGGCTGGTTGAACGACGAGGCTTCAGCGAACATACCCGACATGTCTTCGACGCCACTCACATCCCAAGAGGTCAACGGTTGGTTGAACACCTTCGCCGACAAAAACATACGTCGCATGGATCTCACGTTTCGTACATCCCATCGATCGATACAATCATTGAACTTCACGTCGTAGCCGCGAAATAAGAAATCCATCGACGTCACCTGCGATACGTCCCAATCGTTGATGGCCCCATTGAGGCGCACGGCCGTCTGCCGATTGGTGCACCACATGCGCACTGCTGTGCGCAACGTGTCGTTTGTGAACGGGCTTCCAAACGCATAGGTAAAGATCATCTCACGAATCGCATACGGCAGGACTCGACCTCGGCATTGTCTGGTGGCCACATGATATAGACACAGATCGGCTGTCATCTTGATCGACCAGCGGCGACGATGGCACGAGGGTTCGTTCTCGACGGCGAACATCGGATGCCTATCACCGACACCACCGATATCGGCCAGCTACAAGACAAAGACAATTGATGATTGTGCGTATTGGACGATGACGGTAGCAATCATCGTGAGGACAGGTAGAGATGGTTTCTGTACCGTCGTCGCTGGATTGGTGGACTGCTGTTGCGGTACATCGCTACCAGTCGTGAAGTAAGCCAAGGTTTCAGTGAACATTTGTTGTTGTTGAATTCCAACACAGCTCCTTTTGTTCCGAAGTAATCACTTTGTGATTGACGTTGAGGAGAAGCTCAACAAGTGATGCTGTTTGCCGCTGCGGAGTCCGATGCGATGCGACAGCCTGTACATGACGATGATGGCATTACCTAACTCCCCAGATTACCTATCCCAGGCTACTGCATCAGTGCATCAGTCCAATCCCACGCTTTGGGCGCCCCTGTATCGATGCTTTGCACTTTCTTTGTATCATTTGTGATATTTATGGTTCCAAATACAATTATAATTGGGTAATTGAGTGCAGTTTCGGCGAAATATGCTTCGTTGAAGAAGTATAATGCGAAAACGACGGGGGTACGGAAATTTCGAACAGACAGTTGTTCCACGTATTACATCATTCTACGCTCGATATTTCAACTGTAGAATCAAGAGTATGGCAAATCAGAATATTCACATATTCGATTATGAAGGTTACGGAAAGTTTCTCGAAGAACTGTTGAATCTCGAAGGTGAAATAGAGCTCGGCAGAGCGCGATGATCCACGGTGAATGTTTCTTAGATCCGACAGAAAACCATCAAAACGAGTTAGAAAAAGTTGGAAAAACGTAACATCATGTAATCAATACATAGAACGATCAATAAATGCAAAAGATACACATTTCTAACCCAAAGACAAAGCAGAAGAGGGCCTTTTTTGGTTGAGTTGGAGTTATCACTGGAGCATCACCGGAGCGTTTCATGTTCCCTTCCCAACCACTGCTGAGCTGTATGTGACGATCTCATCAAAACAATCGAAACTGCGTTGCTTTTATCCATGCAAGCGTATCATTTTATGTCCCTCCGTCGCAACCCAGTTGAGAGTGCAATAAAACGCTGTAACCAAACCATGGAAGCCGTTCGATCTGGGTACAGAAAAGCCGGTGGACATGCACGATATCCTGGCATGCCCGAACTCGGTTATATACCACCGGCAGCATCCAATTACAGAAAAAGATGGCTTTCCTACTTCATGACATAGGAGGAGCAAACAATTCGAGGAAAACATTGTAAAAGCGCGAGAAATCGTGACGACTGCCCAGCTGCAAACAACAGGCGAACTCAAGAGCCTCCCAATGATATGTAATTAGCTTTGATGACAATCAGCCTTCATTCACACTTGTGTAGACCATGCGTAGTGAGGCTGGTTGAACGAGGAGGCTTCCTTAAACATATTTTTCGCATTCATACGGCCACTCACATCCCATGTGTGCAATGGTTGATTGAAGGACGACGCCTTGTAAAACATCCAACGCATGTCAATGACATTCCTGACATCCCAGCTGTCCAGCGGCTGGTTGAATGCTGTCGTGCGTCCAAACATACCAGCCATGTCGTTGACAGAATGCACATTCCAGGCATTCAGCGGCTGGTTGAAAGATGACGCACCGTGGAACATCCACCTCATACAAGCAACCTGGTGAACGTCCCAGGTGTTCAACGGCTGGTTGAAGACAACTGCGTTATGAAACATACTACTCATATCGCTGACCGACCTCACATTCCACGCGTCTAGAGGTTGATTAAAGGACACAGCTGCTCGAAACATGACTGCCATCGTCGAAACGCGATTGACGTTCCACGCATTGAGTGGTTGATTGAACGACGAGGCACCGCCGAACATCTGACTCATATCACACACTTGGCCCACGTCCCATGCATCCAGTGGTTGGTTGAATGCCGAAGCGCCGTAGAACATCCCACACATATTGGTAACCTGACTGACGTCCCAAGTGTGGAGAGGCTGATTGAACGATTTACTGCCCTGGAACATCCCCGTCATATCGGTGACATGTCTGAGGTTCCATGCATCGAGCGGTTGGTTGAACGAATCTGCCTGGTCGAACATTCGCGAACACGTGGTAACGTGACTCACATCCCATGTGTTTAACGGTTGGTTGAACGATAAGGCACAAAAGAACATCTCTTTCATCGATGCAACTTGCTTCACATCCCACGTGTTCAATGGTTGGTTAAACGACCTGGCTTCAGCGAACATACTCGACATGTTGTCGACGCCACTCACATCCCAAGAGGACAACGGTTGGTTGAACGATTCGGCTCCATAAAACATATGCGACATGTCTTCGACGCCACTCACATCCCAAGAGGACAACGGTTGGTTGAACGCTTTTGTCCCAGAAAACATACGTCGCATGGATCTCACGTTTCGTACATCCCATCGATCGATACAATCATTGAAGCGCTCAAAGGCGTAGCCACGAAATACCGTATCCATTGATGTCACCTGCGATACGTCCCAATCGTTGATGGCCCCAAACAGGTGCAGAGCCGCCTGCCGATCGGTGCACCACATGCGCGCTGCTGTGCACAACGAGTCGTTTGTGAACGGGCGTCCATAGGCATAGGTAAAGATCATCTCACGAATCGCATACGGCAGGACTCGACCTCGGCATTGTCTGGTGGCCACACGATACAGACACAGATCGGCTGTCATCTTGATCGACCAGCGGCGACGATGGCACGTTGAATCGTTCTCGATGGCGATCATCGGAGGCCTGTCACCGATACCATCGATGTCGGCCAGCTACAAGACATACACCGTTGATGATTGTGAGTATTGAACGATGACGATGGCGCTATCAATCATGGTAAGGAGAGGTGGAGATGGTTTCTGTACCGTCGAGGTCGCTATCTCCGTCGCTGGATTGGGGAGTTGTTGCAGTGGTACATCGCTACCAGTCATGATGGGCGCTATGGTTTCAGTGAACATTTTGTTGCAGAGGATTGCCCGCGCATCTCCCTTTTTTGTTCCGAAGCATTTACCTTGTGATTGATGATTGATTGATTGGTTGGTTGAT
>SMOI01000009.1:80182-202436 GCA_008000375.1 Poteriospumella lacustris
GACCGCCACGAACGCGACGAAGTTTCAGGCGACGAGCAACTTCCTCTCGCATCGACCGTCGAGAGGATGAGTCATTGGCCTTCTTACGCTCTTTTTTTTTGCTGTTCGCTGTTCGTTCTCTCTGAAAGACGGAGAAGAACTACATCTGAAGGCAGATATTTCATTGTAGTGGCCAGTGGTGGACGGTGTGGAAGAGTCAACCCCAGAGGCAACATGAGGTATCTGATCAGCGGAGCACGTTCATCACATTGGCTACGCAATGTCATACGTGCACAACTCACGCAAGTTCCTAAGGTCCATATTCCAGCTCTAACCTGTCAAACTGTCGCAAGGAGCTATTCGTCATCGACTATCGTTGGAAAAGATGGATACGAAGCGAAGATGAACATGACGTCGTTGCCACCGCGAATGGTGCAGTCGTTGTTGATGGACGCGCTGGCTCAGAATGACCATGTCAAATCGATTGCGTTCATCAATCAGGCGGCTTCGTTGGGCAAAGAAGGGTCGTACATTTTGGAAGAGGCGCTGACGAAGGCGATGCAGTTCGGCAACAGCCGCGTCGTCCATCAAGTCTTGACCGTCTGTCACAAACACGGCGACATTCACTTGTCTACACCGTTGTTGTCCACGGCGGCGGCCATGGCGGCGGATGGGATGCAATGGGAAACACTCAACCTGGCGATGTCGCTGTTGCTGGGCCGCAAGACGACCGCGATTCCCAGTCGCATGCTGCAGAATCTGCTCGGTGGCTTGATGGCGTCCAGCAATGGTCACAAACAAGTCTTCGAGTTGTTACACGCCATTATGAACCACGGACGTGAAGACGTCATGAACGGCATCACCTTTGTCAATGTACGTTGCGGCGACAGCGATACGCTGGCGTTGCACCGCGTAGCATTTAGAACGTTGCTTGGTTGACGCCTCCTGTGTGTTCCTGTTCCTGTTGCTGTTGACACGTAGGTCCAAGTGTATGCGCTGTCGTTGGGGGCGATGCCCGACACGTATTTGAAGGACGCCCATCTGCCGAAATCGATGATCTCGGCGATGGAGCGGTGGCTGAGCCGCTGCCGTGACGACGGCGTCGTCTCCGCGGAGATCGCCAATTTCATTCTCGCGTATTCGTTGCGCGCGGATTTGTACACGTTGGCCGGAGAATTTGCGAAGAAAGCCCTGGTCGCTGCGCGCAATCAATACGCACACAGCTGTTCGTTCTCCGCCGATCGGACGTTTTCGCTGCAAAGCTGGGCGAACGACCACCCGTTGTCGCTGTTCCGCGGCTTCACGACGACGTTGGAGGCCCGTGTCCGTGTCTTGGAGAGCCACCCCCTGTACGCGGCGGAGGGCTCGCCCGTGTATCCGGTCGTGATCTTCGACCTGTTGCAGCAGGCGTTTCTCTTGTTCAAAGACGCGGCGGAGGGCAAAATGGGCGCGTTGGACGCGTCCGACTTCTACACGGCGTATTGGCAGCTGGAATACATGGCGCGGGGTGCCTCGTGGACGTTGCCGATCACCGCGACGAAGTTGATTCCGCCAGCGAAGTTCACCCGCGCGAACGAGTCGATCCACGACCTCTACAACCAACTGGTGTCGTTTCTGCGGCGCGGCGACGCCTCCGTCGCCATTCGGTAAGTGACTGTGACCTCCCACACTCCCCCCACATACACCACCCTCATTGGCTGGCTTCTTTACGTGTAGCACGGAGAGCGGATACGCGCGGCGCATTCTCCGCTACTTGTGCGACGAACTGAAGCTGCAGCACTCGTTCACTGGCGCCCACCGCGACCGCGACAGTTACAGCCACAGCGGCAGCGACGGCAGCGGGCCCGACGACCGCGTCCAGACGATCACCGTGACGAAGACGGTCGACTCGCTGCAGCACCCGGACGTCCTCGCCGACGTCTTCAACGACAACTTCGACGAAGACTTCGCCCAGCGGCGGCAGCGCATGCCGGCGACGTTCCGCCTCGTGCCGCGTCTGGCCGACATCATCCGCCGCGAGCTGCAGCCACAACTGCAGACGGTACGACGCGACGACATCGACGCTGCCGCCACCGCCGCCACCGCCACCGACAGCGGTGACGCACGACCCGCAGCGAGTGTCGCCTTCAGTGGCACGTCGTCGTTGTACCGGGAGAACTACCGCCTCGTGAGTCGCCCGTTGTTCTGGGACGAGGCAGCCACCGCGTTGCGGGCCATGCCCGAGGACATTTTCTACACGACGCTGCAGCGCGTGATGCACTCGACGATGTACAGTCCGTCGGTGGCCTGGCTGCTCTTCTGGACCGACATCGCCCGCGAACGCGGCCTGCCGCTGCCGGCGACCTTCCCCAACGCCGCGTTGCGCCTCTGTGAACGTTCCCGGGACGTCTACGGGCTGTTGGAGATCATTCGCGTCGTCAACGAGGACCGTGCGCGGTACTTCTCTTCGCCCGCCTTCCGAGAGAAAGCCGATCGCTGGCGCCGCCTCGACGCCGACCTCGCCACCGCCGCCGCCGCCACTGCGACACCGACCACTGCGGTGGACGCGCCGCCACACTTTCCGCTGGGCTTCTCGTCGAACCAGTGGACGTACATCCTCACCATCGCCGCCAAATCGGCGAAGTTCGTCAAATCGCCCGAGGCGCTCTACGGCGCGATGACCGAGGTAACCCCCGCTCACCGCCCACCCCCCCCCGCTTACCCCTTTTAACGCTGTGCTGTGCTGTGCTGTGCTGTGCTGTGCTGTGCTGTGCTGTGCTGTGCTGTGCTGTGCTGTGCTGTGCTGTGCTGTGTAGATCCTCACGCTGCAGTCGCAGGCCCAGCGCAAGGCGATGTCGCGGTCGGGCGCCAAGTCGCTCGTACAAATCTTCAGCGTGAAAGTGCAGCGTGACTCGCCCGTCGTGACAATGCTGGTACAGCGCCTGCTGGACAACGAGAACATCTTCGACGATCGCCACGGCGACGCCGGTCGCCAGGCCAAAGCGACGCCCGCGTCGTCCTCGTCGCCCTCGTCGTCCGCAGCCGCGGCGCCGTCGTCCTCGTCGCCGTCGTCCTCGTCGCCGTCGTCCTCGTCGCCGGCGGTGGCGGCGGGTCTGGTGGACATGACCGAGGTGGTGGCGCTGTCGAACTACCTGTTGTACCGCAGCAAACAGGTCGCACAGGCCATCGCGCGGCCATATTTCTTGGGCAATTTGCTGCGTATGCGCACGCCCATCTTCAAACAAATCGATTTCTTGCGGGTGCACGAGCGAGACATCCCACGGGTAAGAGGGACACACCGTTGTCGTTGTCGCTGTGCTGTGTCCTGCCTGTGTACTGACTCGACCTGTGTGTGTTTGCAGTTGCTGGGCGGCTTCTTGGCCTCGTCGGTGCCCGTCGCGAAGAAACGAGCGAAGTTCAACTCGCGTATTTGGCCGCACATCGACCAGCCGGAGGGCCGCCGTGCGCTGTGCGCCTTTGTCGACGAACACCTGGCCGCGGCCTTCGCCGAGGAGCCGTTGTCCATCGAGCGTCGTCGCCCACGTCGCTTGGCGACCAACAGCGACGACGACGAAGACGAAGACGACGACGACAGCGTCGACAGCGACGACAGCGACGACAGCGACGACAGCGTCGACGCCGTGGCAGAGGCCGCGCTGCAGCAGCTGCAGGACTTCCTGTACCAGAGCCGCATGGCGGTGTTCACGGCGTATCTCGTCGCCTTCCACGATCAAGACCACGAGGCCGCCTGTCGCCTGATGATGCGGGTGGTGCACCGCGAGCGACAGTTGCGGCACCTCTTCGACGTGGCGCAGAAGGCCGCCGAGGCGTGAGCCCTGTGCGTACTGCGTCATGTGTGTGTGTATGTGTGTGTGTGTGTGGGTGGGTGCGGTCGTTTCGTGTGTTAGAGCTATAGAGCCCATTCGTTCGTCTCTTCGACTTGCTCATCATTCTCGTGGGAAGGGGCAAAGGCCTTAACTATGTGTGTGAGTGTTTGTGCGAGTGACTGAATGTGTCACGACCTGGAGCAGGCAAGGTAGAGCAGGCAGAGCACACATACGTAAACTCACGTGCAGGTGGCCTTTCATCGCCCGTTTGGTCACGATCACGATCATCGTGATCGTGTGGGGTGCTGACTGACGCACACACGGAATGCACGGCTCTCCATAGCATTTCCTACTTGTATTGTGGCGCTGTCGTTCATGAGAAGGAGAATGAACCGATGTCCACTCAAAGAGGCTTGGCGAAAGCACTTTAGGTGGGGGGGGGGGGAGGGGGCGTTTCATACTTAAGACAGAAAACTGACACCGCCAGAGCTGCACCCGCCCATCAAAACACTGGGGACGGGGACACCACCGCACACGGCAACGAGAGAAAGAGGCTATAATACAAGGAGAAGACGAACGCATCGCATCGCATCGCGTGGCGTAGCGTAGCGTCGCTCAGTAGGTCGCGGCGGCGTTGTGGTTCAGTTCGAAGATGGCGCCGGGTGGCGGTCGTCGTGCCCCGCCTGCCACCGGTTGCGCGGTCTGTGCGTGCTGTGGCAACGAGTCCATCGACATGTGCATTTCACCGACGTGCAGCGAGGAGGACGCCCCGTGGAGCGCCCCGCTGCTGTGCGTGTGGGTCAACTGCTGCGTCTTTTTGCTGGCGATGACCTCGCGGCGGAAGTCGGTCACCGAGCGAATGCCCCCGCCCGCCGTCTGCGACTGACTCAACATGTCCAAACTGGAGCCTCGCAAGAGGTTGCCTCGTTGGGCCGTGTACAACGAAGCATTGAATAACTCGCCCGTTTCATCGCCGGTCGTGCCCCGTAGCCGCAGCGGCGACGTCGCGTGGAGATCCTTCGGCAACGACAGCGGCTTCATTTGCCGCCGACGAAGGTTTTTCTCTGCTTTCAAGTGGTGTTCGAAGTCCTTCTCGAGTTTCGTCTTGTTGATGACGGACGGGACGTTCTTGAGACGCTGCATCAACAGTCTGTTTTCGAAGTTGATCGAGTCGACGGTGCGTCGTCGCACGGGCTCGTTCAGACTGGGCAGCTTCACGTGCCTGGGCTGTGCACGCTTCTCATTCATGATGCCTGTCATAATCTCCATCAGTTTCGCGTTCTCCTTGGCAACGGCTTGTTGACGGTCCTCGATCAGCTGCATTTTCTTCGGCCGCAGTGCGAGGTGCTTCAGGCCGAGCGATTCGGGCCGAGAGGTGCTACGCGTAGAAACAACGTTCAGTTAACAAGGGGAAAGAGAAGTAGGAGAGAGGATACAGGGACGTACTCCAACGTGGCGGTAATGTTACGGATTCGGTTGATGTGCGCCTGGTGCTGCTCGAGCTCGCGCTGGAACTTGACGATTTCCATGTTGAATCACGTTGAGCCGTCGAATAAAATCGCACAATAACGAGGAAGTAAAGGACAAAAATACGGTGGGGAAATGCACCTATCAATATAATTCAAAGAGCCGGTTACTAGCGAGACGGTAATGACGGTTCGCTCCTGATGCTCGGACGAATCACAGAACCTCAAACACCACGAAATCAGACGAAACAATGGGACAAAAAAAACAGCCCAAGTCAATCACACCCAAGCCTTTATTCGTGGGGAAATCGTTGTCAAAAGACCAGCGCGGTCAATTTTTTAGCGATCGATGACCAGTTGCCACTCCAACGACGGATCGTCAGCAGGCGGCTGCTGTGCCTGTGTCATTGTTGAAACGGCGAAACGGTCCGCGGCTGGCGTCATCTGGTGTCATCTGGGTGTCTGGGGATAGTGGGTTGTCGTTGGGATCATCGCGTCGATCGACTTCGGTGCTCAAATGGGGTCGCTCGCTGTCCAAAACCACGTGGAAAAGCACCTGTTATCTTCGGTGACATGATGATGCAGGCATAGTATGCACATGAAATATACAGATTTATCGGTGGTCGTGACATGACGTTGGAAAATGAACAGCGAAGGTGACGATTTCGAGGGAACTGCGCATGGTGGTGGCCACGGTAAGCCCACTCTGTGTTGCATAGTTTGAACTGCTCTATGTGCTGGTTACTGATGGAATGTGTTTTACGACCGCGAAATAGAAATGGAAGGAGGGCTTATGCCGCCTCCTTGGGAACGGCATTTGAGTGAGGACGACGAGCAGTTCTATTACTACAACCCCGAAACGGGCGAATGTCTGTGGGAAACAGATCTTCTGGAGTTTCTGGCCGACGACGAGTTTCAGAATTCAAATGACGACGATGCCCACGGCAGTGGCGAAGACGTGGGGCGAGAAGCGGTGGACTACGACGACTACGACAATGGCCACGTCGAACCGCGCGACGAACGATACGATCCCATCGACGACGAAGACGCTCCTCCTCCCCCGCCACCCGACGAGGATATCGATGGACTGGATTTGATGGCCTTGGCGAACATGAACGTCGCCGGCAGCCAGGCCTCCACGAGTGTCTACGACGGGATCAGCGACTCGTCGCTGTCGGTGGTCGAACGCTCCAAACTCACCATGCGCGCGAAGCAGCAGAAGATCAATTCTTTCCAACAGTCACGCGAACGCGAGCAGTTACGTGCCCAAACGGCCATCCCTGTGACCACGCGGAAAGCGCAGTCGATGCAGCGGTCGGTCGAGGACATGTTGCAGTGGGAGGAGGAGCGACGGCAGCGGCTCCATCGCACCAAGGCCACGCTACGTGCACAAGAAGACGCCGAAGTGACCGGGCGACCAATGTTGACGAAGAAGGCGGAGGAAGTGTCGAAGCGGTGGCGAGAAGGAGGCCACGGGGACGACGGCCAGTCGCTGGCGGCGGACGGACAGGCCAGCGTCGTCTCCTCCGCGCGCTCGGTGCAAGACCGCCTCTACGAATACGACGAGCGCAAGAAAGAGAAAATAGAGCGGATCCAGGCCGAACGTGACGCGGCGATCCGCTCGTCGGCGATTCCGAGGATCAACCCCATGTCCAACAAGATCCTCGAGCGCAAAGGCGGCAGCTACTACGGGGGTGAGGCCGCCTCCGTCGCGGGCACCTCGCTCGGCGGCGAGTCGCACGTCTCGGAGCGACTGTATGCCCTCGCGCAATTGAAGCAACAACAGTCGGAATCGATGCCCAGCGATGCGATGGGGCCGGGCAGTTTCTTGGCGCAGGGCCGGCTCACGCAGCACGACCCGTCGACGGGCCAACGGTACTTCGAGCCGCGGCTCAACCCCGTGTCCGAGGCGATCGCCACCCGGCGGCGACAACAGCTGCGCCATTTGAAAATCGAAGACGTGCTACACGCGCAGGGCGAACAATACCGACAGAAACTGGCGGAGAAAGGGCAACGGCGGTGGCTGCAGGAAGAGCAGAAGCGCAAAACCTCCAAAGTCAACGCGCTGAGCGCCAAAATCGTCGAGGACAAATACATCGTCTCGGGCGAAACCACCCAAGATCGCTTGGCCCGTGGGATTGGCACCGTACGTCGCCGTGTGCTCGACACGATCGATCAACCGACGTTCCAACCGAAGATCTCCGAGTCGAGCCTCGAGATCCTCGCCTCGTCGGGCTATCGCCACTTGTACTTCCAACAGCAACAGCAGCAGGAGGCGGAAGCAGAAGCCGAACGACGACAGCGATGGCATGCGGCACAAGAACTGAGTTTTGGAGGAGGCCATGGCTACGACTATGGCGACGCGGGTGGCGGGGCGGTGATGGTGGAGGCCGGGCAAGTGACGTTGGACCCGCGTGTCTCGACGGCCGGTGGCGGCGGTGGTGGTAATAGCAGCGGCGGCAGTGCGAGTGGGGCTGCTGCGGGGCAACCCGGCAATGCCGTCTACCAACGATCACGGCTCTGGGAACAACAACGACAGCGGCGCTTGGAACGCGACCGTCACGAGGCCGAGCGTCGAGAACGCGAAATTTGTTCGTTTCGCCCGAAGGTGAGCGCCGCCTCAGCGCAACTGGCGGCGAAGGGAGACATCGCGACCCGGCACCAACGATGGCAACAGGAGCGGGACGCGCGGCTGCAATCGGAGCGCCAGCGACAGTCCGTCGACGAAGTGAAAGACTGCACCTTCGTCCCGCGTGTGCCGGTGCCACCGAAGTCGGTGGCGCAGAAAGTGGCGGCGACACGCGTGCCACTCGTGGCACCGTCGTCGCCATCGCGGTCGGTGGAGAGCAGTTCCGGTCACAGTGGCGGCCTCAGCGGACATGGCAGCAACCACAGTCAGGGCCACGTGTCGCAGCTGTCGCAGCCACACTTCGGCTTCGAAGACTTCGCTACGCCGTTCACCGCCTTCCTGCCGAAGTCTCCGACGGCGGCTGGACACAAGGCGACGGTCGCGGCCTCCTCTTCCTCCTCGACGCAGTCCCAGTCCCAGTCGTCGGTGTCGGCTGCGGCTGCGGCTTCGGCTGCAGGTGGTGTGCGGTTTCGGACCAAATCGGCGTCGGAACTGCTGGCGATCAAGGCGCAAGCGAATCTGGCGTCGCACTCGGAGGACGCCCAGCGGGATGCGGAACACGGGGTATACTCCGCACCACCGACGGCGACCCACCGCAGCAGCCAAGGCCAAGGCCAAGGGCAGCCGCCAGCGTCCGTCGCGTCGCATTTCTCCTTCGCCGAATTCCCGCCCTCGCAGCTTCGATACGGCGCTTCTCACCATCCGCCTGTCGCGCCACCCGCCTCTGCCCCGTTGACCGCGGCGCAGCAGCATTGGCAGCAGTACTATCCGCAAAACGCTCAGCTTCGAGAACTCGACGACGACGATGGCCACGGTGCACTCGACTACGCCGCGGACATGACGTCGCTGGAGCAGCTCGCGCAGCTGTCGCTTCGACAAGAGCGACAGCAGTTCCAGCAGCAGCAGTTCCAGCAGCAGCAGCATCAGCATCAGCAACAGCAACAGCCAGTGTCGTACGGCTACAACCCGCGGTCGCATCAACAACGGCCACCGCCGCATATGATGTACCACCACGAACACGACGACGCCCACAGCGCGGCGTTTGACCCCGAAGACATGTTGTAGTCGACTACCTACGCCGGTGTCTTCAGTCGCCTTGTAAATAACCAGAAACAACTGCCCCATGTAGTCATATCGAGCAGCTACCGTACAGTTCATAATAATCGACGGATTCGCATACCACACCGCCCTTTCGGTGATGATCGTCGTTTGGATACTCTCGTGCCCAGATCCCAGACACTCCCAGACATCTTGTTTTTCAGTGCGCCGCTTCTTGTTTTTCATGTCTGCATGTCCTTCTTCAAGACGACGACGACGACGACTGCGACGTTGAGCTTCCTCCTCGTCGGTGGTCCTGTCTCTCTCTCTGCCTTTCGCTGCTTCGCATCCTCATGAAAAGGCGGTGTTTTTGCTTCCTTTGTTTGATCTTATTTTACTTGTCTTGGACCGTAGTTTATGCAAACATCACAAACAAACACGAAGTGACCTTTACTCGAGCATATTTAAAATCGGAAACATGGTTGACTTTGAGGACCGTAACCTTGCCTATGGAGCCATTGCGGGCTCGCTGTTTCTCCTCATCACTTATCACATCATTATGTACTCGGCAGTACTGACTGGACGGGGTAAATCGACGCAGTTGTCTCAGAATATTCGCAACTCCGTGGGTTGGGTAATGAAGCATCGTGAGAAGAGCGACGCCCCTTCGGTTACTTTAGCCATTCAGACCTTCCGCAACACGATTTTGGTCGCTGTCTTCGTCGGAGGCAATGCATTCTCACAAGCATTTAACTTTGCGGACGGATATCAGACTTCGGTTGGCAATCCCATTGAACAAGCACGATACATCGTCTTGGCTGCGCTCTTGTTTGGCAGCTTTCTGTCGTGGGCGTGTGTCATCCGATTCATTGCTCATTTGGGTTACCTCATCGGGACACTCAGTCACAATGTTCCTCCACCAACAAGTCCCGTCCCTGTGGCCACACCCACTGCAGTGGTGGATGGCACAGGCGAAGAAGCAGGAAAGGCCGAATCAACGGCGCCGCAGAAACCCGCCAAGCAAATCGATGATCCGCACACCGCCGCTGTGAAGGAATGTATTCGAATTATGAGTCTGAACATGATTTTCTTCAGGTAATGAGTGTTCATGGCCGTCTTCTCATTGACTGTTCTCATTGACTGTGTATTTCCATAGCTTGGGGTTCCGATTCCTCTTCATGGCCTTGCCATTC
Organism: Poteriospumella lacustris; assembly: GCA_008000375.1. Taxonomy (NCBI): domain Eukaryota; class Chrysophyceae; order Chromulinales; family Dinobryaceae; genus Poteriospumella; species Poteriospumella lacustris. The sequence continues at coordinate 90,294 of SMOI01000009.1, forward strand.
GCGTTTCTCTCGATGGGAGGAGCAGGATTGATCATAGCCACAGCTGTGATGCTGGTTTTTCTTGTCTTCTACGACTACGGTTACCACATGGTCACCATTTCTGAAGTGGATCTGGCTGAACTGAAGCTGTAGCCCCGTCGGTTAGGCTGTCACGGCTTTATGACTGGACTCCGCAGCTTCTGTCTGATCTGCTCTGGTTGTTGTTGATTGTTTTTTCTCTTTGAGGCCAATTCTTTGCTTATGTTTCGTTCGACGAACGTCCAATGTTGATGCCCACGCCTGGCCCTTCCTCACCCCATAGACTACACACCTATCTTCGCTTCATTCTACGTCCAATAACTGTTCTGTTTATGTCGCAACTTGTCGTAAATCTAATCAAATCTGTAATCGCCCACTTCGGTTACAAAGCGTTGCTCGCCCACAAGACGAAATATACGATCGATACCGTTGTGAACACAAGTGCCACAAACCTAAATCTACAATAGACACCTGCTGGGTGTGGCTGTTCCCCTCACTTCCCTGTCTACTGAGGACCATACGGTGCCGTATCCTCAGAGTACTTGCCTTTAACTACGTTGATCTCATAGGACACACCGTCGCCAGAGAGCGTGCGCAGCGAGAACTGTTCGCCGCTGCGGCCAGAGAGGCGAGTACAAGAAATGCCTTTGAACGTCAGTTCCGTTTCCGCCTTGCACACCGCAGGTGCAGTTTGAGAGGCGCACACATAGGCGTGGCCCTCTCCAACCACTCGAACATCTCCGGTGTTCACATCCAACAGCAGCGCCGTTGTTTCATCAATACCCACCGCCCGAACTTCCTTCACTTGATCATCGGCCATGATTCTGCCCATAAAGGACACCATACGACCCATGCGATCACGGACAGAAAAGTGAGTATCCGTGATGAAATTTTCCAAATAAGGAATGTGAAGAAAGTCGCTTTGCAAAGTGACGTAGATGTTGTAAGGGTTCTCCAAACTTTCGTCGCTGTATGCTGAGCCCGTCTCCGCCGAATAAATCCAGTTGCCCTGGATTGCCAAGCCCGCAGACGTTCCACCGATGGTGGTATTCACCAATTTGGCTTGAATGATATCCTCCACGGGAGTGCCCTTCCAATACTTCAGATACAGCGATTGATCACCTCCAGCGAAGAAAATCGCCTCCGCGTTGCGAAGCTTTTCTTGCACGACGGGGTCGTAGGCGGCGTCACGGTCCTTGAACAAAATCGTGGAAATAGAGTTCAACGGTTGATTAATGGCCTTGGCATATTCCATAATTTCATAGTTGTAGTCATCCTTTCCGGACGCGCGCAGCACGACGAAGTCACCCTGCTTCGCATGCGAAATCATGAATTCGAAGGCGGGAACGCAATCGCGACCACCACCAATTAGCGCAGATCCTGGTAGGGTTCCTGCGACAGACACATCGGATGGATTTTCCGGAAGAGTCCAAACGGTGAAATGCTCGTTGTCAATGGCAGGATCGGCCGCGTGAACCACCGACACGAACGCACACAAAATGGCGAAGGCAAGCGCACAAAAATACATTTTCTCAGACCCAAGCCTTTCTACCCCTCAACAAAATGTGGTTGTGATAAAACGAAGGCAGCTGCGATCTATACTCGTTATCTATTATCACACTTGAAGATGGCCGACCGACCACTGCGACCACCTCCACTTGGAACGTCTTCTTTGGACTTTAAAGGAAAGTGTGACGTTTAAGTAAGGCTACAACCCTCAGATTGAAACGTCTTCGGCGTCGAACCATGATGATGACTGTCCCACCAACACCAAGTAATACAATCAGAATACTTTGGCTTGTTCTGATTTGTTGATGATGGCGCAGCTTTTGTTGTGTTTGATTTGTGCATTGGGTTGGGTAGTGTTTGGAAGCATCAGTAGCGAGGCTGGCGTTACCGTTGATACCACATTTTTACCGGAAACTTGCAGTGCTGATGCCCGCAAGACCAAAGACAACGATGGTATCATTCTCCATTACACTGGTGAGTAACTTGACATGCAGCTGGTCCACTGAAGTTTGATGACCTCCTCTGTCGAACAGGACGTCTACACGATCCTTCGAAGAAAGGTCAAGTGTTTGAGTCATCCAGAGTGAGGGGAAAGAAGCCACTGAAGTTCACCATCGGAGATTCGTCCATCATTCCAGGCTTAAGCTTAGGGTAATGCCCTCGATTTCTACTTGATCATTAGGACTCTTTCTTCACCCCCCCCCCCTCACATTGACAGAGTTGTTGACATGTGCGTGGGCGAGCGACGTCGGGTGGTCATCCCTCCTGAACTGGCTTACGGGGAAGCAGGATTCCCCCGAAAGAACATCCCCGGAGGGGCTACAGTGGAGTTCGACGTTGAACTTGTCGGTTACATCGGAGAGAAGGTGCCTAAGCCAAACGTCTTCAAAGAAATGGACACCAATGGCGACTTGAAGATTACATACGAAGAGATGGAGATTTGGTTCAAAACGAAGCATCCTAAAAAGCTACAGTTCATCCCACGAGGAGTGTGGGAAAAGGACGATAAGAATCAAGACTTCGTCATCACTTGGGAGGAATTCACTGGCCCCAAGGGGGAGGAGGAGACGCTGACCGTTGTCGAAGGAGAGTTGTAACCGTGCCATTGCTGTGTGTTTGTATATAGTTAATATTTTTCTATGTGAGTGGGTGGGCAATAGCTTCAGGGAGATTCGCTGTCGCTAGTTTTCTATCAAAGCTTTTGTGTAGGCGCGAATAATGCGGATCTCTGTCGTGGGCCTATCCTGCGCACCAGTTGGTACACTACCGAGCTGGCGAACAACTTTCATCCCCGAATGCACCCTTCCAAATATCGTGTGCTTGCCGTCCAACCAGGGAGTCGGAGCGAGAGTGATGAAAAATTGAGAGCCATTGGTGTTGGCACCAGAGTTCGCCATTGATAGTACTCCTGCACCCGTATGCCTTAGTTGTGGCGTGATCTCGTCTTCAAACTTTCCCCCATAAACACTCTCACCACCCCGACCGGTACCAGTTGGGTCGCCACCTTGAATCATCTGATTGAAACACGTCGATCTGTTATTGACTGAAGCACAACGAATGAAGTCACTCAACTTACGAAATTTGCAATAACTCGATGAAATATCGTCCCATCGTAGTATCCTGCAAATATTTTTAGGTTGTAAGTCAGCTTATCCCTCTTCAGTGGAAAAATAACCCGTTCTTACCCATTTTGGCCAGCTCTCGAAAGTTGTCGCAAGTCCGTGGCGCGTGCTGCGAATACAATTCGACAGCAATCGTACCAACCGACGTTTCCAGGTAAACAACGTCCATTCTTTCAATGACCAAACCGAAACTGATCGATATTCGGTTGTGAGGGTCGCAAAATTATCGATCTAGATAAACCATGAATGAACGAAATGAAAACGAACAGCGCGACCATGACGACGACGACGACGACGACGACGACGACGACGACGACGAAGTCAACACGCAAAGACTGGGATTTCTGGGTCCCTGTGAGATGAGAGACGACGACGACGACGACGACGACGACGACGACGACGACGGCGGCGGCGGCGGCGGCGGAGGGAACAAAGAACGGCGGCCAACAACGAGTTGTAATGGTCGGCGTCTCAACTGTTGTGGTTCCAGTTTTGTTTGTTTCCAATTTTTGGACTTTTGTTTTGTTTTGTTTTATTTTGTTTTGTTTTGTTTGGCTTCGCTCTCTGTGATATTCGGGTGCCTCCAGTTCGCCTATCATGTGGAATTATCCCTCCCCGTCGATTATACGACTGCGCGTCGCGAGGTACAGCAGAGAGTCGATCTTCGTTATGCTTTCACAAAGCCAAGAACCAATCCAAGCAACCTGACGAACCGAATTCATTATCGCTGTTTAGTGTAAAGGGTGGTATGCTAAGTGTTCGTGTTATGCGTGGAGAACAAACGCAGGCACAGCAACAACGGTGGGGACGAAATACGCAAAATAAGGGAGGAAATAGGTCACAACAACGCTCTACGTAACAGATTCATATTGATATGGGCAACACGTGTGATATCTCTCTATCTCTGCATCGCCATCATCATCATCTGTGGTATGGCACTGGTGCATGTGCTCCATGTCCAAGCCGAGACGTGCGTGGCTGCCGCGCGTTCTCCGTTGAAACAGGTGGAACATGAATGGCGCTAGCTTCGTGTCCAGGCCGAGACGTGCGTGGCTGCCGCGCGTTCTCCGTTGAAACCGATGGAACATGAATGGCGCTGGCTTCGTGTCCAAGCCGAGACGTGCGTGGCTGTCGCGCGTTCTCCGTTGAAACCGATGGAACATGAATGGCGCTGGCTTCGTGTCCAGGCCGAGACGTGCGTGGCTGTCGCGCGTTCTCCGTTGAAACCGATGGAACATGAATGGCGCTGGCTTCAACGAGCTCCGCCAAGAATTGGCGGGTGTGAATGCGACATCGTTTGCGTCCCGTCAACTGCGGTACACGCTCCAGTCGCTCGAAGATGGTGCTCAAAGGGATGCTACCCTGCCCTTGGGCCGCTCGAGACGCCGGGCCTTTACAACGGACCGCGAAATCCGAAATCACGTGGATGGGATGCTTCGACCCACGTACGACGAAATACCACTCATCACACGTACCGACCACATCCGCGTTCGTCATCGTTGATGGCGTGCTCCCTTCAGAGGTTGCGCCATGTTGTTGGGGAATGTGCACAATGACACCGCGCTGCCAGACATCGGGTTGGTTGAGCTCGGTGGGTACTCTGTGGCCGAGCGGTAAATGTTCAATCTCGGCCTCCGCTGCCTCATAAATATCACCTTCTCCCAGTCGTAACAGCAATCGGAAATGAGGTCCAGCGCCGGCATGCAAGACCGGATTCTGACCTGTTTGGTCGTAGGTGACAAAGAACAAGTCCTCTTCGAAGGCTTCTTCGGCTCTCTGATATTGACTGAACAGCGTGCTGTTGGTGAAGAATGCCAACGATGATCCAGGCATCAGCCGATTGGGTTTGGCATGCAGCGGCGACGATGGTGACGAGGAAGAAGAGGATGCGTTCGACATCACGACCTTCACGAGAAAGACTTCCTTCTGTACCCGACGGGTCGTGGGATGAAGCCACGTTACGTTGAAACCAGATGGCAGTGGTTGCTGGCCACGCAACCAAAAATACGCACTGTGTCGAGTGCCCATGAGCTTTTTCCCGTAGACCAAACTGTGTCGAAGAGAAATATGCGTATCGTCACGTAACGTGTCGCATCGAGAGTAGTCGTAACTGGTCGTGGACCAGACCTCAGCGTCCAAGTCGAAGAATGTCCAGTCGTGTTCACGAGCCAACTCACGCAACATGTCATTATATCCTTCGATGATATGCTTTTTGTCTTTCTCACATCGTTCGGGACCAAAACGTTTGGGGTAGTACGTTGCGCTGCGCAGTGCCAAGCGAGTGATGTTTTCCGCCTGATGCGTCTTCAGAACCGCATACAGCTCCTCCATTCTCTCAATGTAATTCTTCCGCGCCTGTGCGACTGCTCTCATGAAGTCAGGATGTCCGACAGTGTTTACGGTAACCCATTCTCCGTTCGGCCTTAAAAAGTACTGTGTATCCCACAGCACCGTGTGAACGAACAAGAAGTCCGGCGGAGGAAACGACGCGAGATAGTGATTGAGTGCATAGTGAATGCGTTCTTTCGTGTCAACGATATTGGTGGCAGTTGTCAAGCTTCCATCATAGTGGTAAGGTCTGGTAGCGTTGGAGCCAAAAACTGCGAAACTGCTGACACTGTTGGAGGCATCTTGTGCACATCGCCAGCCACCAGGAGCCCGATCTATGTATGTGAGATGATCATCAGTCCATGTGACGGCTTTCAATCCCAAATAACTGCATCGATCGAAAAGCATATAGCGTTCAAACGAATCCGAAAACATGAGAATCTTCAGACCTGCGGCTGAAGTCATCATCAACCCGTAGTACACCAGAGCAAAGAACGATGACCACAACATCCTCATTCGATCAACTCTGATATCCCAACCATTCAATGCCTTCCGTTCGATTGATTGTTTGTTTTGTGATAGAAGCAGTTGTGATGATTCAACTTCAGCCTTTGGCCTTCATTCATGGACCATGATGAATGACCAATATGTGACCAATGACCATGACCCTCTCAAGTCACTCATCGTCATCGTGCACTTCCCTCATTCCCGCCGCCGCCCCTCGGCAATCGCATGATGATGATGGTGGGGGTCCGTGTGAACAGCAGTGGCCATCATTTGTTACCACAATATAAGTTACCTTGGTGAACAGATTTCATTGCGATAGCCACAACCCTCTTCGTGACTTTCCACCAACAGCAACAGAAGCTTACCCTTTTGATTGAGGTCGTGTTTGAACCGTGCAGGATGTCGCTTTGGTCGAATATCTCACGAGCGTGCTCGATCTACTGCACGGGACCTGTGCTTCAAACTGTGCAATTGTCGGGGGTATTCAATGACAGCAAAACGTTTGTGGATATGCCCATGCGATATGAACCAGAGACAACGATGGCAGCTTTCGAAGCGTTGATCGATCCGGCCAACAACATCACCGAACTGCAGACCTATTTGGATCAATATTTTCTGCCTGCCGGGTCTGACCTCGTGCCGTGGGTCCCACCGGATTATAATCCTGAGCCACCCATTGTCCAAAACATGTCCGATTCCTACGTGTACAAGAACTTCACCAAGGACATCAACGCTCTGTGGCTGGTTCTGGGACGAAACATCACCGAAGAGGTGGTTGAACACCCAGAGCGACACTCGTTCGTACCATTGGCACATCCCATGGTTGTCCCTGGAGGACGCTTCCGAGAATCGTACTACTGGGATACGTGGTGGATCATGAGAGGGCTGTTGGTGTGCGATATGAACACGACGGCGTACTACGTGCTGGACAACCTGATGCACGAGGTGGAACTGTTCGGATTCGTGCCCAACGGCGCGCGTATTTACTATTTGGATCGATCGCAACCCCCCGTTCTGAGTGAAATGGTGGTTGATTACCTGGAATACAACCTGCGACAGTCCGCTCAGGTGGTGACGCCGTTTCTGGCGTCGTTCGTCGACCGCGCCGTGTCTCTTCTGGAGACTGAGTACGCTTGGTGGATGAACAAAACCACGCAACATGTGCTCACATTCTCGCTGCCAACGTCGTCGATATTGACGGCCGACCAGCCGTTCTTGAATCCACAGGGCGGGGCGTTCATTCCCGCGTATTTGAATCGCTACCATTCCAACGCGTCGTCTCCGCGGCCCGAGTCGTTCGCCCCCGACTATCACAACTCGTTGTTCGACGTTCGGACCGACGCGGAAGTTAATACGTTCTATCACAACGTACGGGCCGGTGCAGAATCTGGTTGGGACTTCTCCTCGCGGTGGATCGCGGGGATGACGAACATCTCGTTCATCGAGACGACGGAGATCGTGCCCGTCGAGCTGAACTGCTATCTATACAAGCTGGAGCAGAACCTCGCGTATCTGCTGAAGCTTCAAGCGAATCACCAGTCGTCGCAGGGAGCCATCTCCGCTGCTGCTGCACAGGAGCTGCAGTGGACAGCCGGCAACTACACGGTGGCCGCCCGCCTGCGCTACTACGCCATCCAAGAGTTTCTCTGGGACAACGCTTCGTATCACTGGCGCGACTACAACCTCACGTCACAGTCCTTTGCCCAGCGCAACGTCACTGGAAGTGGTGACGAGGCGTCGAGTACGTACAGCACCGTCGCCTACTGGCTGCCTCTGTGGGCGCAGATCTACCCCAATATGACCACGTCGCTGCCGGACCAATTGAACCTCACCGCCACGCCCACCGCCGCCACCACCGCTACGACGCTGACGACGGTAGATGTCTGCGAAGGGTTGGTGTCGTCGCTGTTGCAGAGCCATCTCATTCAAGTGGGCGGCGTCTTGACGACGACGGCGCAAAACACCGGGCAGCAGTGGGACGCGCCGAATGCCTGGCCGCCATTGGTGCTGCTTCTCATCGAAGGATTGACGCGGCTGGCGCAAGACTCCGAAGATCCTCATCACGCGAGTCGCCAATGCGCACGTGCCGGTGCCATGGCGGCCAATGTGACCAAATTGTGGCTGGAGACGAACTACGTCGCGTTCAACCGCACGGGCTACATGTATGAGAAGTACAACGCGTACGAGATGGGCATTGGCGGTGGCGGAGGTGAATACACGCCACAAATTGGCTTCGGATGGACGAACGGCGTCGCGTTGATTCTCATCAACGACACGTACCGCGTCCACGACCACAACTACTTCGACGACGACCATCGCCCCGCCGACGACGACGCGATCGTGATCAGTTTCGACGACGACGTGGACCTGTCGCCGGGCGCCATGGCGGCCTCGGTCATCCTGCCGTTCGCCTTCATCACGGCGGTGCTGATCGGCGTCTTTTATTGCTACCAGAAGAGACAGACGACGCACGGTCTCACTGCACCGATGCTTGCGGACGCCGAGGTGGTATCGCCGCTGCCCCTGGCACATTCCAGTCCCCCTCCCATCGTGGGGGTCGTGCAGAACGTGCAATTGGTGGATCACCGTTCGCCGGCACCGACCGTCGAAAAGCACGACGGAACCTACGCGACGGCGACTGCTCTGCCCGTGTAGCGTGGCCCCGGGGACCGCACCTCAGTATTCAGCTCTCATTCACATCTCCTCATCCGTTAGCCGTGTCCGGCCCTTCCCCCTGCTGGCTCGCATCTCTCATTCCTTGCCGCGTGTCGCATTGCTGTTGTTGGTTTGCTTTTCATTTACCTCAGTTCTCAACGCTCCGATTGTGTGTTTTCTTTGCTTCTGCTCTGAGCAGTTGATCAGTCGATGAATGTCGCGGGCCGAACAGGAGAACGCCTTCTGTGGGCCTTCACTTGTGCCGCGAGGAGCGTTCCCTTGTAAAAACAGCACATCGCGTGGCGGGCGCATCACCGATCGATTGATCGATCGGTATTCGTCCCGTGGTGACCTGTCATGTTCACTGACTCAAAGACTCGCTTCTGCCATTGAATAATTCAATTAGGCTATTTTAACAAATGAAATACTAAATCGTTCACCATGCTAAAGATACACTGGGAAACCACTTCACTGAGGATTCAAATATTTATGGAAAGGAAATGACGACGTTCGATAAATATGTTGGAACAAAATTACGCAATTGGAAGAAGGCATCGTCGAGGGTATCCCCGCCGACAATGATTTTCGGGTTGCCATTGTCGATGGGGCAGCACTTGGCGATCATTGTATTCGGCCTGGAGGAGCTATGAAGCGCGTTCGTTTGCTTCCTCACCTGGACGGAAGGACGGAGGGACCAACGGCACGACGCGGGACAGCGGGACTACGGTACTTTCACGCCCCTTTCATTCATTCATGTTCCTTCCTTCCTTCTTTCTTTCGCTTTCCTTGATGGTCGTTTCCTCGTTGCATCTCGCTGTTTCCATCTTCCTCTTGTTTCACAAACATCTACTAATATCAATCAAGAAGTTACGAATGAATGCAACAGATGAGTTGACCAGCTCTTCAGTCGAAAGAGCAGATGAGAACGATAGTCAAGATGAGGAACCCCCTAGTTTTTCCATCCAATACTTCTTCACCTCCGGTCCTGCAGGAACACCCGTTCAACAAGCAGATCGAGATTTTGTTGGACAAGCGATGGAATATTATGCTTGCAGATGGAAGCGCGATCCAGAGGTAGAAGCTCCTCGGTTGTCGAATGATATCCAAGGTGTGACGAATAATCGCGATGAAAACACTCCTGTGCGAGTGATTTTCAAAACGGCGAAGCATTTAAATGCCATGTATGTGTTTCTCCAGCGCTCGAGGGCTGCGCATCACGATATGATTGTCAACATAAGCGTTGACGGATCTGGATACTTTCAAATTTTGTGAGGAGTGATCTATCCAACACCTCAGGAAGTCTCGTTTGGTTTACCGCTGTTCTTGTTTCATTGTTAACATTTTTGTCTTTTGTAAGTCCTGTAAATTTCAACATCACAAAGCAGAAACCATATTGTCTTTGGTGCCGCATATGTGTGTGTCGGCAACTTTATCTCGACGAGGACATGTAACCATTGGAATTATTTACAAAAAGACTGTGACAGCGACGGCGACGGTGAGTCCTGTGAGCCGTGCGGCGCCCCGGGTATGGATAGAAAGAAACGTTGAAAAAAGGCGACCAAGAAGAGCTAGGGGCAGGGTGTGTGTGAAGTGGGACGGGGAAACGTGACTACGCGATGTGCGGCGGAAAATACTCCATGCCGGGTCGAGGGCGAAAGCAAAACGGCACCATTTCGACGAACACGTGGACGTGGAACAGTAGGATGGACCGCTCGCCGGAATTGTCGTCGTATTGCCAACGTCGAACTTGAGGGTGGTGTTTGGACAACCAACTATCCACGAAGTGGACGATCTACGAAAGAAAAAATAAACACATACAGTAAGTGAGACGATTTGGAGGGGGTAGCGGGACACACAACCTATCACATACCTCGTCGTGCGAGAGATCTCGCTTGCTCCACAGTGTGTAGTGTGCGATTCCTTCCGGAGTAGCATCTGTACAAAGAGAGCATTAGTGAGAAAACACAGCTTCATCGACAGGTTGCAGGGACGCCATCGCTTACAAGGAAACATGTTGGGCTCCAACACCGTGTCGTCTTCCGCCAGCGTCGTTTCCAGCACCAAATCTTCGCGACTGGGCCACAAATAGTCGATCTTATCCGTATGGGCCTCCTTGGCCAACTTACAATCTTCCTCACGCTCCCACCACTCTAAAGGCAAGTCGGAAAAGTGAGGATTGCGGTCAAAGTGACGAGAACTACTTGATGTCGGCCGGCGGTGATGGTCGTGCGATCGGTGTGAGCTTTCACTGCGACTTCTCGATCGGTTGCGTCTCTTGCCGTGTCTATCGCTTCGATCCCGCGACGAAGAGCGACTGCGTCCGGAATGATGGCGATCGTGAGATCGACTGGGGGATGCACTGTTGTGGCGCCGATCAACTGATGAGTACGAACGCCATTTCATATTCTTGCGAGACTTCTCTCCATTTTTCCCTCTTCTATGATCGCGATGGTACGTTTCAGACACTGGGGGGTACGGGTACAAAGCAGATCTTACAAAGTGAGAACTGTTTCGCTCCAAACTTCTCGATCGAACGGACGACTCGCTGGCAAAAGTCGACGCCCGCTCACTAGAAAGGCTGCAACTACGATTGTGCTCGAATCGCATCATCATAGCGCTATCAAAGAACAAACAAAAATTCACAACAAAAATGACAATAGAGAGGGGAGGGGGGACCGTGCGAGGAACTGTTCAAACAGAAACAGACACGAGGCGATTCACTGCAAACTCAAGAGAAACAAAATCACCTTCACGGTCTGAACAATCTTCCGTGGACAAGGAGGGTTGAGGAACTTGGCGGCGGCAGCGGGGGAGTCGTTTTATTGAGGTGGTGAATTCAGTCGTGAATTCGGTTGTGAATTCACCTGCGTCGTCACACGTCTGTGCTCTGCGCTGCCGTCGCGTTTGGTGGGAACGTAACTCTCGGATAGCCGACGTATTTCGACAGTTTTACGGGTTACCGGGAGTTTCATCCCGGATGTCTGAGAGCTTCGAATCGCCCGGCGCTATGCTCGTCGCAGGAAACAACGATATCGATGGTATACTTCACCCGGCTGACCATCTTTTGATTTGATCCCAACACAACGTCAATCGTGGCCACAGTTATCAACGAAAATGGCGGAACAAAAGACGGAACAAACAGCGATGGACGTGGAGGACACGATTCCCCAAGACGAAGAGTTCGTGAATCGCCTCGAAACCATCGATGAATCAGCCAGCTCCCCGCAACAAAAGGCGGTGGACTATTTGGCCCTGCTGCAAAGCACGAGAAGTGACGAGTCGGCCACAAAGATCAAAGAGCAGTGCATTTATCGGCTGGCGAAAATCTTCACAGAAAACAAACAATTCGACGAGGTCGCGAATCTGCTGAAGGGTAACTCGGACTTTTTTGGAGCGATTCCCAAGGCTCGAACGGCGAAGATTGTCCGCAATATGTTGAATATCGTGGCAACTGTCCCAGATTCACTGACGATCCAGGTCGATCTGTGCCAAGATGTGATCGCGTGGTGCAAGCTGGAGAAGCGCACGTTTCTACGACAACGTATTGAGGCGAAGCTCGCGGCGCTATATCTTCAGAAGGGCGAGCCTGTGCGAGCGATGGGCTTGATCGATGAGTTGTTGACGGAACTGCGGCGATTGGACGACAAGCAGATGTTGACGGAGGTCCATTTGACCGAGTCGCGCGTTTATCATGCGCTTCAAAACATTCCCAAATGTAAGGTTTATGCCACGCGTTGGGAGGATGTTGTTGTTTAACATACAGCTGGTTGTTGAATTTACAGCGAAAGCGAGTTTGACAGCGTGTCGAACAGCAGCGAATGCCATCTACGTGACGCCGTTGTTGCAGGCGGAGATCGATGAGATGTCTGGCACGCTGCACTGCGAGGAAGGCGACTACACGACGTCGTATTCCTATTTCTTAGAGGTGAGACCTAAACGTGAATGTTCTCAATTGATGGTGGTCGATGACTGACCGCGTGTGGTGTTGTGTGTTACAGGCCTTCGATGCGTATGATCAGAACAATCAAGCGAAGTTCGCCCTGGCTTGCATGAAGTACATGATTTTGGCGAAGGTTTTGAATGGCGCCTCGCACGAGGTGCCCAGTTTGTTGGCGAGCAAAATGGCGGCGAAGTACACCGGCAGCGATTTGGAGGCGATGAGCAAGATCGCGGCCGCCGCGAAGTCGAAGTCGCTGGAGGCTTTTCGAACAGTGGTACGTGTGCCTTGTTGCGTCTTTGTTGTTACTTGTACATGCTCACGTATATCGATCGGCACTGCTATGTGATGCAGACGAAGGAGTACGCGTCGTACTTGGACTCGGACGCGCTGATCGCGCACCATCTGGACATTCTCTACGACAAGATGTTGGAGTCGAACTTGCTGAAGATCATCCATCCTTACAGCGTTGTGGAGATCTCGCACATCGCACGCTTGATCAACATGACTCCCACGCAAGTCGTTCAGAAGCTGTCCCAAATGGTCTTGGATCAGAAGTTGTCGGGTATCCTCGACGAGGGCCGGGGCCAGCTGATCATCTACGACTCATCGTCGGAGGATGCAAGCTTCTCGAAGGGTGTCGAGATTGTTGGAAACCTCAGCTCTGTGGTCGAGGCATTGTTCCAACGGGCGAAGGGCCTCGGCAAGACACACGCGTAGATAATCTGAGTGGATGAACATGTGTTGCACACTGCGAATCGAGAAGTTATCTTTAATTTCATGTCCTTTTGTGTGGGTGGGTGTATTCTGTGTTCTATGTATGTAGTTGTGTTTGAGAGAAAGGAATACACAGGAATTAGATGGATACAAGAAGCACAGAAGAGAGCAGTTCGGGGTGGAAGTGCAGTCATCGTCGTCGTGCCCCGTCGGACTTCTCGGATAAAACTCCTGGAATTCCGGGAAGTTACCCACAAACGCCGGAAACACGGAAACCTTGGCAGGCTCGAGCGATCGCTGCTTTTGATGGGTCCTTCATCATTCATGTGAAGGTCTACTGCTTGCGCCACTAGCTATTGCAACTGGAACGAGCGTGGTAGTTCCTCCGATTCTATCCTGTGCTTTCTAATCGCCAGTAGTCTAGCAGCCGAAGTCTTCTCCTGTATTTCACGTTGTAGACAGCTTCAAAAAGTAAGTTCGATATGTGTGTGCTGATTTTTCATTCTTGCGTTTACACGCATTTCAGTGTCTGTCACTGGCAAGAGAGGAGCTGGAATTCCAATCATCCTTTTGCATGATTCTATGGGCGGTATCGTCACCGTGGAGTTGAAGAATGGAAGTGTATATAGAGGAACCCTTGACGATGCGCAAGACAACATGAACTGCATGTTGAAGGTGCGAGCCTGCATTCTGTCATTCTCACTCGCTCTAATGTGTATTTCTTGTTATATAGGACTGTGTTCGTGTTAATCCTGATGGACAACAAGCCATTGTGGAGGTGGCATACATTCGAGGCTCGCAGATTAGTTTTATCGTTGTGCCTTCCATGCTTCGGCATGCGCCATTCTTCAACCGCATCAAGAAATGGAGAGAGTTCAAGGGAAATGCAGTTCTTGGTTTAAATACTGCGGCTATCAATGCGATGCCTCGGGGGTTCCCGAGAGGAGGGGGAGGATTCGGTGGACGAGGTGGGGGAGGAGGGTTCGGTGGTAGAGGCGGCGGCGGTGGAGGAGGGTTCGGTGGTAGAGGCGGCGGCGGCGGAGGAGGAGGAGGCGGTGGTCCACCTGGAGGATACTATGGTCCTGCTTCTGGCGGCGCGGGACAAAGGCCTGGATCTTATGGTCCCCCACCAAGCGGTTACGGGCCAAGCTACCGATAAACTGTTGCACATGTATAAACGAGGAGGTCCATTGTATTTAACTAAAGTGTTTGGAAACAGCGCAACTTTATTTACAAATATCCAGCGACATATGTCAATGTCCTATTCTTCGCCCCCGCGAAGTCTCAAAACGAGATGAAGCGTTGATTCCTCGTCGATGTCATAGTCAGACAGCGACTTCATTCCATCCAACTGCTTCCCACCGAAAATAATCCGTTGTTGATCTGGAGGAATGCCTTCCTTCTCTTGAATCTTTGATTTAAGGCTTTCGATTGATTCGTCCGGTTCCACATCCACAGAGATGGTTTTCCCGCTCAGTGTCTTCACGAACAACTGCATCCCGCCCCGAATGGCAACAATCCTCTTTAGTCTTGCCGCAGATCTATCGCTTCGCCAGCTGCTGAGCCTCATGGCTGGGATCATGGTTCGGAAAGAAATCTTCGCGCATGACAATGTCGCGAAAAGAACAAGTATCAGAACCGGTAAGATCCCCATTTTATCACTGTTTGATGTACTCAGAACAAAGACGTGAAAAAAATCTGGCTCCTTTCGAATAACTTCTCTATCCCAACGTTTTTCCCCAGGTCAATAGTTCAACTTCCTATGGTTTTCAGTGTACAGTACTCCAAGATCGGTAACAATACGATGTAATAGTCATAAAATATGCCATTCGACTCTCGCTCATGGCAAGTGGCAGGCGAGTTGGTTTTTCCGGGAAAGACCACCGAGGAGAAGCGTGTTTCCGCAAGTATCGCACACCAACCAAACCATTTTCCGCGCCGCCGACGCGGCCACTTCCCCCGCTGCCCCTGCAACTAACTTTATCTCTTGGTCTTGATGATGCACAACTATCGTCATCCTGCCTGAGTAAAGCGGGAAACCTGTGCATTTGGGAGATAGTCGAGGGGTGGAAACCAGAGTGTCAAGAAGGTAGAAATGCCGCGACCGCGTCAGCATCCCAAAAACAAGAAAAATGCAGGCCAGAAAAGGCGATCGAACACTCAGACGGTGCAAGATCTTATTGCAGCTGCTCAAGAAGCGACTGAAAATATGCAAGTAGAAGAAGCGATTGATCTGTATCAAAGAGCGCTGGTATTGGAACCATCAAACTACAATCTCATGGATGCCCTGGCGGATCTGTGTCTCCAGGTCGGAGACGCAGAGGAAGCTTTCCGACTGCTATCAATTAGTACTGAAAAAGCGCCACAAACGAACCCTATCAAGTGGATGTATTATGCGCAGCTATGCAAGGGAGAGGACGCCGTGCGAGCATATCGCACGGGTATCGACTTCCTCACGAAACAACTCGAATTGCTGCAGCCTCACCAAGCAGAACGACGAAAGGAAGTCGCCGACCTTCAACGCGAAGTCATATCTGCGTATTGCGGTATTGCTGAGCTATATATGACCGATTTGTGGTACGTTTTCTTTGTCTCGCGCTTGTTGCCGCAACTGATGCGCTAATTGCCCATGCTGACGGTATACAGCTTTGACCCCACTGCCGAGGAGAGTTGTGAGACAGCCATCATGAACGCGTTGGTCCTGGACAGTACAAACGCCGAGGCGTTGCAAACACTCGCCAGTATTCGTATTTCGCAATGCCGTAAGCCCGAAGCGTGTGACATCCTCGAGGGTTTGCACCGCCGTTACGATGCGGCCATTCGACAGTACACCGCGCGTACGCTGCAGGACGATTTGCGATGCACCGATGAAGACCTGGAACACATCAACAACCTGCCCACCCCCGAGCACTGTGTCGCGTTGGTGAAGCTGCTGCTCGAGTGCGCTCCGGAGCGTCGATCGTTCGCGTCGTACAGCGAGGGCCTGCTCAAGTTCGTGCTGCAGTTCGACGACGAGAACCCTGAAGTCTGGTACTTGTTGGGCATGAGCAACAAGAGCATGGAAACCCCGGACGTAGAGGCTGCGATCGAATCGTTTGCGCAGTGCCGAGTGCTTCTCGAGCCGCTGTTGAAGCAGCTGCGCCTACAGCGACAACATCAGCCAGCCGCTCCCGCGCTGGGTGGAGCCGAGGAATGTGAACAGACGTCCATTGAAACGCTTCTGTGTGCGGTCGAAGCGGCGGAAGCAGATTTAGTGGCAGCGCACGGAGAAGCCCGTGTTCAAGCGGCATCGACTGCCGCGACGGAGGCGATGCAAGCGAATGAGGCCGACGACTCCGCGATGGAAGAAGTCGTGGCGGCGGCCGTCGCGGCCACTGGCGCTCAGCCAGCTGCCGCTTTTCAATTCACTGCAGCAGCATTTGCTGCGCGAGGTCCCCAACTGTGGGGCCCCGAAGAGGAAGACGAATGGTCGACGGACGACGAAGAGAACGCGATGGACGCCAGCTGAGTGGCGCGCCGAAGTGAGAAGAGTATCGAATCATGTGCATAGTATGTAAACTGCGTAAAACGAGGGACCCGCGGTGTCGTCGGGCCTCCCATCTGAGTCGTCTGTTGCTGGAGTCTGCACAGCGGTGGCGTTGGCAGGGGTGCACTCATACTAAAATCGGTTACACAGGTGGGTGGACACGTCGAGCAGCTCCTCGGCGTTGTCCGTAAACGCGTTGTAATCTAAGGCAAAACAACTCGCTGCTGATGAAGGATCACTCCTTGAGAAGGTGGAAGAAATCAACGAGCAGCCGCTCGCCATGTCCCAGCGGTCGACAATGGCGGAGCGGAGCGCGTTCGGCGAGCGACCGTCAACGCAAACACACACAGACACACGCATACACACACGCAAACGTGAAGCGTCGCAGCACAGCAACTCGTTGTTGACGCCGCCAACGCAAACACACACACAAAAAGAAAAACAACAAACAACAACGACACGAAAGGTGCGCGGTGTCCCCGTGGCCTCTGTGCGTGTGGTTGTCATGCACAAGAGCCGCGTCGGCGATGAACACCGTCGCCGATGGCGCCGACGAGGACGACGACGAGGACGGCGGCGTCTCCGAGAAGCGTTTCAATATTTTTGTGTCTTTTGGAACCGAAGCAACAAATAGCGAAGCGATGCAAAGCGGCGGAACAGAGCAGAAAAGTGGAGAAGTGCGTCGCCTGCGCCAAGCCGCTGTTGGCGGCCAGAGCGACCACGTCGTTTGCTCAATGCACAACACCCGGTAACAGACGAAAACAAACTCACCGCGAGGCGGTGGAAGAGGGGAGAGGGGGGCATTACAAAGCGGCAGATACGACGTGCATAAGTCTGCGTCATAACGCCGGCAGCCCCCATCGACGACAACAACAACACACAGCAGGCAGAGACACAGTCAGTCTCTGACGCGAAACAAGTCTCGGTGCCAGTGGAAAGGCAGGTCCCTTCGCACCAGACGAAGGCGAGAAGGACAAAAACAGGCGATCAGCTGAAAACAAAACGTGACATCAACGGAAAGGGTGAACGGTGGCTGTGAGGATGGCAATGTGGGTAGAGAGTGCATGTGGGGGAGGGGATGGAACGTAGACACGGACACAATAGATTCGCAACCAGCGGGGGAATGAACTGTGAGAAACTGGCAAACGATGACCAATGACCACCGCACACACCACCGCGTCGCTCTGAGCCGAACGCGTGGCGACATCGCCGATGGTGATAACTGCGGGAAAAGATAACTGATGTGTGTGTGTGTGGGGGGGTCGCTTAACGACGACGGGACGACAGCGACGAGGACGACGATTCGTCGTCGTCTGAGTCGTCTGAGTCGTCGTCGTCTTCTTCTTGGAGCTTGGGCAGCGCAATGGCCGCGGCTTTGTCTCCGGTGGACGTCGTCGTGGTGGAGGACACACCCGGACCATGCGCCGCGAACCACCCGGGCATCCACGACAGCGGCTTCGTCGCCTGCGACGACGACTGCGACTTCTTCGCGTGCGCCATGGTGCACTCCAGCGCCTCAACCCAAGCCGATCGCGACGCGGAATCGGCAAAGCGCATGAAGACGTCGTCGCCGAGCGACGTGACGAGGCGGACGTTGCACAGATCCTCCACGACGCTCTTCGACTCGTTCAACGCGCTCGGCCCGGA
Source organism: Poteriospumella lacustris (assembly GCA_008000375.1). NCBI lineage: Eukaryota > Chrysophyceae > Chromulinales > Dinobryaceae > Poteriospumella > Poteriospumella lacustris. The sequence goes on from SMOI01000009.1 coordinate 108,760, forward strand.
GATGTCCACCGTGACGGACACCATGTCGCGGATCGCGATGGCGCTGAGCGCCTTCGTGTCGTATTTGTTCTCGAAGAAATGCAGGCCGAACTCGTCGAGCGACAGGAACAGGCGCGCGACTTGGTCGAAGGGCGTCAGTGCGCCCAGCATGGTGCGTTGCTGCAGGCAGCGCTTGAATGGCCCGCTGCCGTGAACCACGAGCTTCGCCCACTGACAGCGCGAGCGCATCGGTGCGCCGGCGATGATGCGGAACTCCAGCAGCGGTGAGTCTTTCGTGGCCATCGAGACGCGGTCGTCGCGCTGCGTCAAAGTGCGCGCGTTCAACTGCACCGCGCGCCGCTGCTGCACCGCCACGACAGGTCGCTGGTACTCGCCGCCCCAGAACATCATCGCTCCTTCTTTGCCCATGTAGAACGTGGAGATGCCCATACGACGCCTGTAACAGAGCAGCAGGTAAACGGAGACGGTGATGCGCAGGCCCGAGGACGAAACAGCGGAGGGGGGGGGGCAACTTACTCTCCGTCGAAGATTTCGAATTTGACGACGCTGTTCCCGTGGCAGCCGGGGATCTTCACGACGACGTCGTCGAAGCAGCACATCAATCGGCCACTGCGGTCGATCTTCGACGGCCGTCGGGTCACGACAGACGTGCCGATCTGCAGTGCGAAGTTCAGTGTTTGGCGGAGGGCGCGTGTCGGCGAGAGGGTGTGGCGATGCGCAGCGGCGTCCGGTCCACGCGTCGCGGGTGCCGGATACGTCGACGATGTGAGAGACGACACACCCGACGAGGGCGACAACGGCGCCGTATTCGCCGACGGTTGTGACCTCGGCCCTGTCGCCAATAGTGGAGACGACAGTGGGCGTAGCGGGGCTTGCTGCACCTGTGACGCAGGTGACGGGGATGGTGCCGGTGATGGCGCGCTGTTGCCGTCGTCGTTTTCGGCGACGATCTTCGCGTAGCTGCTGACGTAAATAAGTTGCGGCTGCTTGGCCTGCAGGACGGCGTCGTAGTCATTGCGACCGACGATGTGCAATAGCGGATTCCACCAAACAGACACGCGGACCTTCATCTGCTCGTTGTTGACGTACTTGGGCCCGATGTTGCGCACTCCGCGCAGAACAATGGTGTACGGACGATCGACGCGCCGCAACTGGGCCTTCAACGATTTGTACGCTTGGTGCTTACGCCATATTTCGTTGAGAATGACGCCCGCCCGCACCTCGCGGAACATTTCTCGACGGACGCACATGCCGCGCCACAGCTGCTGAATGCGCACGGCTGCGCGCACCGTGACCATGTTTCGTCGATGCCTGCGCTTAGCGGTGGCGTGGACGATGAACATAGCGATCTTGGTGGCCGCATTGACGCGCATTTTCCGCAGACGCACACGTTGCATCGCCAGAAACTCGCGGACCACTTTTTGGATGGCGATGGCGGCCGATTCTTGTCGATCGCGCGTTGGGCTCGACGCCGCTACTACCGAGGCGAAGCGTTGAGATGAAACCTTTGCTATGGAGCTGTTGGACGGTCCCTTCTTCAGGCTGGGCGGCAGACAAACCACCTCTTTCATAAAGCACACGCGAATGGCGTTGACAACGGTGAGTCGAGCGGCGGTGTTGCCGCGCAATCTCTCTTTCATCGGTGCTAAGAGACGCAAGAGAAACCTACGAATCACGCTGCCTGCCAAGACGTAGCCTGCCCACTTGCCCAACAGGGTCTGCACGCGCTGTTGATGCAAATGGTCGGCGTGTGCGACGGCAGCGACACGATGACGAACGCGCCAGCCGCGGAACATTCGTTGAATGTTCAGGGCCGCGCCTTGGCGAATGAGTTTCCTCTGGTATCTCTTTGAGGTGGTAACGCGTGCCCACAAACAGTCCATAATGTGATCGATGACGAAGGCCGCCACTTTCCGACTGAACAGTCGTTTTGACAGTTTCCTTCGCGGGAAATAGAAGCGAAACCACACGCGGATCTTCTTGATTGCTCGCTCTTGCTCAGATAGCGTTTCGAATTCATCAATTCTCTTCAATGTTTGGTAGAGGATGGATGGCTGATGATAAACGACTGTATTCCTTTGGTGTTTGCTCAACGAACGAATCGGTGACCGCAAACTGCCAACGAGCGGTCGCAACTTCGTCGACGGCGGGTAGCTCGCAGTTCGAGGTCGAGCGCGTTCTTCGTAATGCGAGAAGTAGGATGCTTCAGAATTGAGGTCTGAAGACATACCCATCGTCGTAAACTCCGCTTGCGGCTGCAGAACCCGAAGAACCGAGGGCGATGAAATCAGCGACTGCCGCGACGAGCTGCACGGTGATGCAACCAACGATGGCTCGCTCGTCGTAGACTTCTGTGAGTACGGCGAAGAACCCGTACTCAGTAGAGCTGGGCGCGAATACGTCTCCTCTTCTAGCTTCCCTTGAGAAAGATCTTCACTCGAATCCTCCTCGAAGGACGGAACCTCCTCTAACTCTCTCACTACCACCGTCGGGAAAATACTCGCGCAATCCCCATTAATCCGCGGAAAAGTCTTACAGAAATCCATGAAGTCCGCATCCAAATCTGTCAGGGATTTCAGCATCAACAGCTCCTCGGTGTCTCCAAAATATTGATTGTCAGTCCAACCGGCTTGCGACGCAATCGAGCGTTGCCATCGACCAATCTTGTCAATGCAGGAGGAATACTGCAGAAGTGTCGGACTTGATTTGTTGTGCATGCTTCCGGAAAACCGAAACATGAACAACGAGGAGTTCCCAGTGAATGACTTATCGACGTGTTCCTCTATTCGGAAAAATTCTTCGAAGGCGCTGTTTAGCAGGTCAAATCCTCGCGCCGTAAAGGAAGCTTGCCACCCTGTAGCTGAATAATTTGCTTGGATAGAGAACTTCTTCAGCATTTGGTGAAGAGCCCTCAACTCACTCGCCAGGGAAACCTTCGACTTGTTACAGCGCATCAGCAACAAAGGACAAGCTGTCCACTGAAGCGATCGCCATCGAGAGATTACGACAATGAGTCGGCTCAATAGCAAGTACACTCTGATGACAATGCATAATCTCTCGCGAAAATGAGGATAGTTCGCTGGGGCGAGAAGTTTCTGCTGATGACGAATAACAGCAATTAAATCGAGTATTCTGTCCGCGTTGTCTGCGTACTCAAACACTAGAGCCAAGCCACTGGGAATGCAGTTCTTCTCCCCACAAAATCGAATAATAGATTGTAGTTCTGACTCAGGCGCTTGAAGCTTTTCGCCTTGGCATCGGATAAGCTTAACTTTCTGCGCGTCGCTGAGGCGACTGGCGGCCTTGAAGCCAATGGTGAGCTTGATATTCATAACCTCACTCTGAGATCCAAATCGTTGCACTACACATATTATTCGCAAGGTAAGAAGACAAAAAAGATTTCGATAGTTTAATTGTGTCTCGATGCTGCATCTCTTCATCATACCTAGTCCACTTTCATGTTCGCATTGATCTCCGACCTCGTGTCGGCCGAAGGTCTGGCACAGCCAAGCCGTTTCATGTTTGTTTACGAATCAAGGCTAAAAAAGGATATGTATAAGTCTAGCAACTGTTAACATAGCTACGAACAAAGTTATGCATCGATCAGTATCATAGCATAACTTACAGCCTCATACCTTGTACACGTACCCACAGCCATTCGAGGGCCATTCGACGACAGCGACCACAACAACCAAAGCTGACGTCTCGGACACCAACACATCCACACAATATAAAGTTCCCTTGCATGGAGTGACTCAAATAGTTACAATCATGAAGAGGAAGTTGGATTTGATGGAGTCGGATGGTCCCAGTGGCCATACCGAGAAAAGGGACAGCACTATGAACCCTTGGACGTCGAAGCCCTTCACTTCAAAGTACTACGACCTGCTACGGAAGCGACAACAGCTTCCAGTGTTCGAATTCAAGGAAGATTTGCAAGAAAAAGTTCGCAATAACCAGGTGGTCATCATCGAAGGCGAGACTGGTAGTGGAAAGACGACACAAATTCCACAATTTCTTTTGCCCCTTCTGGCCGTACCTGGAAGCAAGGCTATTGCGTGCACCCAACCCAGAAGAGTTGCTGCTATGAGTATTGCAAAGCGCGTTTCTGAAGAGATGGACGTTGAACTGGGTGCTCAAGTTGGTTACACAATTCGGTTTGAAGATTGCACAAATAGCAATACAATTTTGAAGTTTATGACGGACGGTATGCTTTTGCGTGAGGCGATGACCGATCCCAATATGGAGAGGTACAGCTGCATCGTTATTGATGAAGCACACGAGCGAACTTTGTCTACGGACGTTCTTATGGGTCTGCTGAAAGAAATTATGGTTCGGCGGCCGGATTTGAAGATTGTGGTCATGTCTGCGACGTTGGATGCGCTCAAGTTCCAGAAGTATTTCGACAATGCACCTCTACTTAAAATTCCTGGCCGAACGTTCCCTGTAGAAATTTTTTACACGCCTGAACCTGAGAGAGATTACATGGAAGCAGCTGTTCGAACTGTTGTTCAAATTCATCAGTACGAAGACCCTGGAGATATTTTACTATTCCTCACCGGTGAGGAAGAAATCGAAGAAGCCTGTCGCCGAGTTCGTGATGAAGTTCTTGGTTTGGCAGATTCGGTCGGCCCTATAGTTGTATACCCCTTGTATGCTTCACTCCCTCCACGACAACAACAAGATATATTCAAGGATGCCCCTGCCCCTCGGAAGGCTGGCGGCATTCCAGGCCGAAAGATCATCGTGAGCACAAATATTGCGGAGACTTCCTTGACAATTGATGGAATCGTCTACGTGGTTGATCCCGGTTTTTCGAAGCAAAAGGTGAGTTCCCTGTCTTGTCCTATTCATCATCTTTTCTTTTCTCCTCCCGATTGTGTTGATGTGCTCGCACGTATCGCAATCTGAAGCCTCGTGCTTCAAGTATTGCGTGCAATTGTAGCTCCTCGTTGATGTTGGGATACATTTATCACAATGTGGTACACTCTTAGTATTGTGGTGCTTCAATCGCCATAATCTGTGTTGTGCGTTATTGTTAAATCTTCTCCTTTGTCGCTGTCTACCATATCATTTCTGCATCATCCACAAATCTGTTGCTAACTGTGTCTATTTCGTAGGTGTTCAACCCTCGTATCCGAGTAGAATCCCTTTTGGTGTCGCCAATTTCTCGCGCTTCGGCCCAACAACGTGCAGGAAGAGCTGGTCGTACGCGTCCTGGAAAGTGCTTTCGTCTTTATACGGAGAAATCGTTTGCTGACGAACTGCAGGAGCAAACGTATCCGGAAATTCTTCGCTCTCGAATGGAAACAGTTGTCTTGACATTGCTGAAGCTTGGCATTGAGGATCTTGTCCACTTCGACTTCATGGACCCTCCTGCTCCCGAAACACTCATGCGGGCTTTGGAACAACTCAATTATCTTGGTGCCCTGGATGATGATGGCGTATTGACTTCTTTGGGTCACAAAATGAGTGAAATTCCTTTGGAGCCACAGCTGGCGAAGATTCTTCTCGTTTCGCCCGACTATAATTGTTCCAATGAAATCTGCTCCATCGTTGCACTGTTGTCCGTCCCCAACGTGTTCATGAGGCCCAAGGATGCCGCAAAGGCGGCCGATGAAGCCAAAGCTCAGTTTTCTCATCCCGACGGTGACCACTTGACACTGCTGAACGCTTATTATGCGTACAAGCAAAGCGGTGACAACAAGGAATGGGCCTATGACAATTTTATCAACTATCGATCGATGCAGTCAGCAGACAATGTTCGTGAGCAGCTGGCAAGAATTATGCGGAAACTTGCTCTGCCATTGGTTAGCACGGAATTCAGTGACGAAGCGTACTACAACAACATTCGCCGTTGTCTGTGTTCTGGACTGTTTATGCAAGTTGCACATTTGCAGCGCCAAGGGCACTATTTGACGGTGAAAGACCAGCAAGTAGTAGCAATCCATCCTTCATCAGTGGTGACTGGAAAGCCTCAATGGGTCTTGTTCCAAGAGTTTGTCCTCACGTCCCGCAACTACGTCCGCACAGTAACCATCGCAAAGCAAGAATGGCTCCTGGAATTGTCTCCTCACTACTATGATCTCGAAAACTGGCCTGAGGGTGAGACCAAGCAGGAGATCGAGAAGGCCTATCGGTTCATTGCCCACGCCCGGAACTACGCAGCATCGAAGAAAAAGCATGTATAGCAGTAGTAATAGTAACACTGAAAGTGGAATTACGTTGATTAATTATATTTGGGACACTTCAGAAGGATTCAATATTGTTTGCCTGCCATCTTTATGGCCACTTATCGACTTTGTTCTATCTTCAAGCGTCTGAATTCGATCAACGTGCCTGGATTCCAATAGTGCGAACCTACTTCTACTGACTTGTGTCACCACCAGTATCTGCTTTTCTTGATGTTGTCGGGTCTGTTAAGTAGGTCATAGGGCGATATGCCTTCTCGATTTCTTGCTTGATTTCTTTCTTCTCTTTGGCCATCGTCGATAAAAAGGGACTCTGATTTCACAATAGACAACATTGACCTGGCCTAAAAGCACATAGGAGCGATTGCAGGCAAACAGTACCAGGGGACATCAAATGGTACATCAAAGTGCTATCCCAAGGGTCGTTCCATTCACGAAGAAGGAAGTCAATCCATTAGTCAATTCTCGAACAAATGTGGTGTCTCGCGATCGGCTGAAAGGGGTGGTTCTTCATCAAGTCTTCGTAAAGAACATTCATGCGGCAACTTGCTTGGAGAAGCAGAACTTGTCAAAAACTAAAGACTAAAGCTTATCACATCAATCCAAGCACGCGATCTATAACGAAGAGCAATTTTTATGGTTTACGGCACGGCACCACCAAAGGTGTTGGATGACCTTGCTCACAATAATATGATGTGCGTGTCATCGTCATAATGCCAGCGATAAAATATATATAGGAAATCCGGAATATAGCCAACATTAGTCGCGAAAACGGGTTGTTCATTGTGAACACGTAAAGGAACTTGTACGTAATACTACTCGGTCTATCGTTTAACTTTAGTGCATAAAATGATCTCTTGGGTCTCATAGAACTAAAGCTTTTGGATGTGGTCAACTTTGCAATTTTTCACTTATGTTTCGCATCAACGCAGCTGTACTTCACTTGTCGATGCGGACAGATCGATCATGCACAAAATAATTATATGGGTTGAAGTTACTTTCAATATCAAGCTGGTGTGAAAAGGTGTCATTGCTAATCAATCTCATAAAGCTTTAATTCCAATGAAGAGACAATCGGCCACTTTATGCACTAAAGTTAGACGATAGACTGAGGTATAAAGCAATACCAGTGGCATTATCCGCTTGGTTGCCGAAGTTGCGCTTGGAAAACTGACTGTTGCGAATCATGAAGGACGTCATTACTTTTTGAGCACCTTCAACATGGGTTGCAGTGGCGTTCAAACAGCTGGCATCCATCATGAATCGCCCGACATCTTCGTAAATCCAGTTGTCCCATACGCCATCAGTCGCGACGACAACGCAAATCGTTGAACTTGCTATCTGCTCTACTGTTGGGGTTGCATTAGCGGAAGGGGGCTCTGTGCCGTCGGTGGCAGATCGTCCTGCTTCGCTAAGGGCGTGGAAAATTGGAGGCAGTTCAATACGATGAACTTCCGGGAGGTGCGTCACTCCTATTAGAAACAATGCAATGGATGAGGCGATAAATGGAAGGTGAAAACCGGAGCGATATCACTTACCATACGTGTGGAGATGTAGGTCACCAAGGGAACGCGTAAACGCGAGTGCGTCCTGAAACTTGGCAGTCACCGGAGTTGAAACCAAGGAAGCCCATTCTTTTCGCACGTTCTTGTAGTAGCTGATCGTCATGAAAACAAAGGGACATCAGCCATGAAAGTGCGTGAGCGAAAATGAGAATAGCCATCGTACCTTCCTCTATGTGATGGCTGCAAAACTGATGCGGATGGGTCGAAAACAGGTTGGCACTGGCTTTTGTCATGAGTTGGAGAATCATACACGACGAAGAGCGCAGGTTGAGACTCATCGCCATCTCTCGGTCGATATCGTCGTAGCCGATCGAATTCGTACGGACTTTCTGGAGAGTGCTCGGCAGTTAGAACGAGAACCTTGCTTGCAGCGGCACTGGCTTCGTCTGTCGGGCATTTTTCAGCGGATCCACCTGGAATACTGCCGGCTTGTGGCGTCATTGCAGCATCAACCTCGAAATGGACCAACGATCGCTGGAGAATCGGCCGCGACGAACACATAATAGCAGTGCTATCGCCAACATTTGCCACGTATAGCGAGTTGCCCACGAGAGCTGCGAGAGAGCAAGAAGTTCCGCCATGAACACACGACCAATAATCCGCTGTGGATCGCCGTTTCATTAAGTATCCTTCTTCAGTCAGCTGCACTTGGTATCCTTGACGCTCTAATTCCATCTGAAAGGTAGATCGAATGTGCTCGTGTGCAAGCTCATGAGCGCGAACCAGAAAATCAACGGGGTTTTCTAGGAGAGTTTGAAAATCTGAATCTAAATACTGCACGATCCGTTGCTTTCCGGCCTGTGCTGCAATTTTCCCCACTTCTCGGCCGTGCCCATCCAAAACTCCCAATACAATTAAATTTGCTTCTTTGTTAATCCACACAAAGCTCTCATCTTGATTTTCTCGTCCTCCTCCTATATCTGTTCCACTTCCCACTTGATAACGTAAGTTGAGTGTGCTCAGGTCTTGAAAAGTCGCCATGTCAATTGTGCCTTAGCCACATTTCAGATATTGAGAGAAAGTGGTGGAAAGGATTTGTTGACAGTTCATGTCCATCATCTGCAACAACGAGACTTCGTCGTGCGATCGGAGGGTCTCTCAGCAGCAAGTTGCAGGGAAAGATTCCCGCTTAATTAGGCGATAGTTTTGCAGACGACGGCAAACAAGGACTTCATCCGTGGCATTTCAAATTCTTTTGCGGTGGGCAGTCGACACGGAGCGTCCATTTGTTATACGATTTGCTTTTTTTCCTCTCAAAACTCCATCACATTCTTCCTTCCCTTTCTAACGTTGAGGATATTCTTCTCATTTTTGACTCCATTTTGATTTTATTGTTGTGAAATCAAAATGGCGTCGAAAGCTGCAGAGGATGGCTCTTCTTTGGTGAGTTTTTGCTGACACTCCTTGTATTAGGGTGATCTTAATCTTTCTTTTTATACTTTAGCTTGCGAGCTATAGGAAGGAGAAAAGAAAATCTAACAGTAGTTTTAATGACGATGACAGCGATGCATTGTCAGATGGAAGTCTTTTGGTAAGGGTGGCTTGCAGAGTCTGTATGTCTATCGAGAGATTTTTCATTTTCGATGTTATCTTCGTCAGGCTTTCAAATTTTTGGAGTCCAAAGTTGGTCAAAGTGGGGGTGAATCGGGAGACTCGCCAGTTGATTTAATCAGGCTGGTGGCGATGAATGTCGATCGTCTCCAAGTTCGCCCTGAGGATGAAGAAATCATTGAAGAAATCAAGAATCTCTTGCAGGTAAGTGTTGATCTCACCTTCATTGAAAGGATGCATCTCATTATTGTCATATCAGGCGGCAGAAGAAAGTGTGATTGAAAAAATGACGGAAATGCATGGTAAATTATCGTTCGTGGACGGCGATGGCAACGGAAAGAGTCGTATTGACGACTCCTTCCTGAGAAAATACGACTTGAGCCGTGATGATGCCGACATTGACCACTATGAGGAAATTGTAAACGACTTGGCCGACAAACTTGAGAAAATGAACGCTGAAAAAAGCGATCTGCAAGTGATCAGCACGGCCCTTGGTGAACGCTTGCAACGCCTTGCGAAGGAAAAGGAGGATGCTGTGCAAGCTGCAACGATTTCTTTCGAGAAGGAGAAGCGTTCTTTGGAAGCAAAAATCCACGACTTGGAATCACAGCTCAAGCGCTTGGTAAGTCGCCCGAAGCGTCTGATATTATTGATAAGCTGTTCGTTTACAGACTTATGTTGCCAAATGTAGGAAGAGACCCGCTTGGATCACAGCTTGGATCTGAACGATTCCATTATCGATTCATCGATGGCACCACAAAGAAAGATTCTTGAACAGTATATGAAAAATCAGCTTGATCTTAATGCTGAGGAGATAGAGCAATACGAGCAAATGATCGACAACCTTGCAAAGAAGATCGACGCCAACGAAGAAGAAATCGCCATGTGGAAGGAGAAATGCGAATCGATGCAGCGGACACTTACTGCTTCCGTAGAGGTATTACCTTTCCGACCTTCCTATGCACTGCGATGCTGAGTTTTTCGTTCCTTTCAGAAATCATCTTTTCAGTCGTTGCAAGGTGAGCACGCGGTGCTCAAGGAGCAGCTCAAGAAACTCTCGTCTGAGCATAAGGATCTGGCGGAATACGAACTTCTGATGGACTCGTTTGCAACCAAAGTGGTTGGAATTCTCGCTGTGGATTTCGAAGTAACGCATCTCCCTCAGCCTTCCTCTTCCGATCGCAAGTGGGACTCCGGTGCTTTGGATGTGATCTCTTCCAAGATTCAAAGTTTGAAGTCGTTGGTCTTGAGCAACTGTGTCCCTCGAGTCGAATTCGACAAGTTGCAAATCAGACTGGAGGCGAAGCTATCTCAACTTGATGAAATGAGTCGGGAGATTCAAAAGCTTCAATCGTCGCTGGACGGTGCAGAGAAGGAATTGGATCAGTACAAAATGAGCGAAATGAAGAACATGGCCACGACTCGCCTCATCCAACTGGACAAGGACAACGAACTTGAAATCTTGCGATCCAGAATCATCGAGCTGGAGGAGAAAGAACGCTTCCTCATGGACGAGATTTCACAATTAGAAGGGCAACTGGCTGAAGCAGTGTCGAAGAACTCCTCGTTGACGACTGTTTTGGGTCGCATGGAAGACAAGGAAGCTGCCACTGAGGAGCTCCTCGCTGAAATCCAAAGCAAATGCAAGATGCTTTTGGATGAAAACGATGAGCTTCATCAAGAATTACACGATATGCAAGAACGATTGGCAACGGCGAGCACTACGGGCGACGTCAACCATGCCGAGGAGGTGAGACAATTGAAGGAGTCGTACGAGTCGAGGTCGGAGGAATTCCGTCATATTATCGATCAACAGGGACGCCTCTTGACCGAAGCGAACTGCTTGAACAGTCAACTTCAAGATGATTTGCTCGCCTTCAAGCAGCGCTGCAAAGAAATGGAGTTGGAATTGCTGGACATTCGTCGGTCGTCGTCCGATTTGGAATCTCTGTCTCCTTCGCTTCAAGTGACTGCGAGCAAACTCTTGGCCATGAACAAGCGCATGGAGATGTTCTACAGAGATGGAATGGATGCGACGTTGCGACATTTGGAAATGAAGATCTCCTCTGCCGAAGGATGTGTGCAGGACTTGCGTCTAGCCTTATCTTCGAAGGACTCGTTCACAAACGACGAAGTGAAGCACCGAATGATTGAGACGCAGAAGGCTCTGGCGCGCGCCCTCGAACAGCACGACGAAGATGTGGCGGAAAGGGACGCCCTTGTCAACACCATTCGCGACTTGGAAGATGAAATCGCTGGCTTACGATCGGGACAGGTCGCCGACTCTGACGCTGAGGCGAAGATTCAGGAGCAAGAGGATGCCATCATTCGATTGAAGCGACTCCTGGTTGCAGCCGAGAGACGAGTTTCAAGTGCTGCTGCCGACCAGGCGCAGAAATTCGCTCAATCAGCTCGAATTATTGGTTACCTTGAGAGCGAATGCTTCCGTCTCCACGGCTTGTGCGACTATTTCAAGGCGAGCAACGCCAAGCTCACTGGCGAGTTGAAGAAGGCCCTCACAAACTCCATTCGCCAAAATCACTCGGAGAACATTGCCCTCACGCTCATGGAGCAAAAGGAAGATCTCGAGGACAAAGTGGACAGTTTGCAGTCAACCTTGTCTAACGTGCGCCGCGAACATGCCCACGACATGCAGCGTGTGGAGGAAGAGTACCGCACCCAGTTGATGAAGCTCAACTCTGATTTGGAGTCCATGTTCACTCAGCTGGCCATGAAAGAGACTGAAATGGCAGAGATCAGCGCGGCATACAGATCGTCTCAGGGACAGTACACGGACATCGAAAAGACGCTCCGTGAAGAAAATGCGACGTTGAAGGCTAGTTTCACCGAGAGTGAGAAGCGTCGCATTATGCAAGCGCGCGAGCTGTCCGAGAAGGACACTGAACTCAATGAGCTGTTGGCCAAACTCCGTGAGGCATCCATGCAGTTGACTCAGCTCGATGAGCGCCAAAAGCTTCTGATCAACGACTCGGAGGTGAAGAAGGCTCTCGAGGAGCAGTGCAAGTCGGATCTGCAACACGAACTGCAGGAAGCTAAAGCCCGCCTGGTGGATTTTGAGTCAAAAATTGCGATTGTGAGTGCCAAGCTCAATTCCCGCGAGGAGATGTTGGTGAAGAAGGAAGCCGAAGTTGCGGACCATGTGCTCCGAAGCTCCATGCTGGCTGACGAAAATAGTAACTTGATTGAAGAGATCAAGTTGCTGAAGGAACAGGTGGCTGTGGCCGTCAGAGATCGCGACGAACGAGCCGTCGAGGTGGAGAACTGCCAACAAAAGTTGCAAAAGATCGAACAAGCCAACGCCAAGTTGACCAGCGCCCTGGCTACCAGTGAGAAGCTGTGCCAAGACAAGGATGGCGAGCTCCACGAGCTGCGCGAAGAAATCGAGAAATTGTCTGCCAGTTTGAATGCGCTGGAAATGCGCGACAAATTCAACAACGACGAGATCTCCAACGCCGGCCAAATCATGGTCGAACTGCGATTGGAAGTGGAGGCTCTCCGTACTCTCGTTGATGACGAATCGTTGCGTCGCCAAGAGGCGGAGGCGGCACTTGAAGATCATCGCTCAACGGTCAAGAAATTGAACGAGAAGCTGTTGCAGCTACAAGCGGAATGTGACGATTCCGACGCAAAGCTGAAGAAGATGAAGCTGGACCTCCGCTCGGTGTCGGAGAAGCTTGGGGCATCAAACGACGCTTTAGAAAGATGGTCCACGATCCGTGGACGCGTCGTCGATATCCTTCGCGACAGTCTCGTCGCCTGGGAAGGGCTCGGTAAAGGTGAAATCTCCACGGCCACCATCAGTCGCTTGCGTGAGACCCTGCCGCAGTTGCTGTCAGATGAAGACACAGCCGCTTGGGCTGAGTTCTTTGGCGAAAGCAAAGAACTTGTAGTTGGCGCTCTCTCAACGTACAAGAACAAGGTCGAGGAGATGGAAATCCTCTTGCATGGCGCACATTTGCAACATGTGGCCGTGGAAGAGTCCCTCAAGGCCACACAGGCCGAGCTGCGCGTCTTGTCCGAAGTGCAATTGCGCTTCCAGTCGTTGGAGGAGTCATCGAAGACGTTGCAGGTCTCGTACGAGCAAGTGCGAAGAGAACTCGGCAACATGTCTGGCGCCCAAGAGTTTTTGTTCCAGCGAGTGGTCGCAGCAAAGCAAAAGCTGTCCCAACTGTCGATGGATGCCGGCCTGCCGTTGCCTGCAGCCGTTGGCGCCGCAGGTAGCATTACCTTGGATTCGTTCCACCGCGAAATGGGCGAATTTGAAGACTCGATCGTGTCGCTGATCACGTTCTTGGAGGGCAAGAGCAGCGACATGCAGTACGCGGTGCGGGACATGGAAGACTCCCATCGCGACACCATCGAGAAGCTGCACGCGGCGTTGTCGAGACAAGACACCGAGATTTCGGAACTGACGCGCAAGCTCGACGTGTCGTCGTCGGAAAACAACTCGTTGAAGGCAACGCTCGATGACTCGACACGCCTCGCGGAGGCGCTCGAAGCGGAGAATCAAGAGATCCGCGAATCTGCTGACAAGCTGAGTGCCGCCATTGAGGACTTGCAGTCGCAGCTGAACCACGCGGACGCAGTGATATCGGAGCTCACCAACGAACGAGACGACCTTCTTCGCTTGACGTCGAACAACGACCACGACGTGCGCGCGCTGGAGACAGAGTTGGACTTGTTCCGCAAGCGCATCAAGTCCTGCGAGCTGCAGTTGGAGGCCACCTCAAGCAGCAACCAACGCTTGAAAGCGGAACGCGATGCCTTGGAAAGCTTGAATGTCAGTATGAAGATGGAGCTGGAACGTATTCGGTCGGAGAACTCGTCGTTGGTGTCGGCGAAGGCGTTGACGGAGAGTCTGCCGCACCTCATGGTGGAGTTCGACCGTCTGATCATCGCCGCTGAGAACCTCGTCTCGTCGGAGTCGCTGGACGTCATTCCGTTCAATACGGAGCACGAGACGACGCTGGTGGTGAAGATCCAGAACTACTCGTCGAAGGTGACGCGTCTGATCGCCGCGCTGGGCAAATTGACGTTGCAGCTGCGCGAGGACAAGAAGAAGCTCAAGGGCCATGAGGACCTCGTCGCTCGGTTGAAGTCTGAAACGGCCGCTCAGAAGGATCTCATTGCGCAGTTGAACGTCGACGTTCGCCAAAAGAACGAAGAACTCTCGGCGCTTCTCGCCCAGGCGAAGAACAACCACGAGGTGGAGAAGCTGGAGAACTCGCTGCGTACGCTGGAGAAGGAGCTGAAAGAAAGCAAGCTGCAGCTGGGCGAATCGAACAAGCTGCTCGACACGCAGCAGAAAAGTTCGTCGCGTCTTCAACTGGAAGTGGCCGCCAAGAGCGATGAGATCGCCAGCTTGCGCCGTCAGCTGCAAGCCGTGAAGACGACGCTGCAGATGGAATCGTCGCAACGGGAGGCGGAGGCGAACAAGAATGTCCGCGCGTTGGAAGAAATTGACTCGCTGATGTTGCAGCTCGATGCCAGTCGACAGAACTGCGAGAAGATGGCGAGCAGTGTGAAACACTTAGAGGCTTCGTTGGCTCACGAGAAGAGCTTGCGCCATGCGTCGGAGGCCAAGGCAGCGGAGATGCAGGCCTCATACACCCGCTATCAGAGCGTGGAATTCGTCATGCAATCCAACCAGCGCGAGAAAGAATCTCTTCAAACCGCCAATCAGTCGCTCAGTGAGGCGAACTCGCAGCTCGAAGAGAAGCAGAAGATGCTGCAGTCCGAACTCGATCTGAGCCGTCGCCGCGTCCAATCCCTCGAAACGCGTCTCCAAAGTGTTCTGAGCGATCGCGACAACTTTTTGCAAAAGATCTCCGAGACGCAGGCGAAGCTTCATCAAGCGAACATGCTGTCGGTGCGCGAGCGACCCGCTCCCGTGGAGAAGGCGCAAGAGCCGGTGAAGACGGAGACGGCGCTGGTCGTGTCGGCGGACTACTCGCGGGAGTTGAAGAACACCATCGACCAGCTCAACACGGAGTTGGAAGAGAAGGAAGCGAAGTTGTCGTACGAGAAGAAGAAGCGGGCTGCGGTAGAGCGTGAAATGGAAGCCATGAAGGTGGCACAATCGAAGCTGCAGGAGGACTGCGACAAGCTGAAGAGCTATTCGGTCGCCTTCCGTTCGGAAGGTCGCGAAGCCCGCAAAGACGTTCTGGAGATCTCTGGTGCCGTCTGTGAGATGATCGTTCACATGCGAATGGATCTGCAGCTGTCGCCGGCCACGAAGAAGATTTTCTCGATCGAAGAAGTCGACTCGCGTGTGGACGCCGATCACTTGAAACTGTCGGAGGCGCTGGGTGTTCAGGAGTTGTTGGCCTCGGTGAAATCGCTGCGAGAAACGTATGGTCAGCTGCGGGATCAGTGGAGACGTCTTCGTCAGAGGGAAGACGAGGCCTCACTGCAAGAGTTGGAACTGTCACGTCTGCGTCGCCACGTTGACGAAATGGAAGCGTCGAAGTCGCTCGTCGTGAGCAAACATTCCGAGGACGTGCGGTACTGGCAGCAGAAGTACTCCGAGTTGCAAGTGGTGTCGTCGTCCTCGCAACAGTTGAAGAAGCGGGTGAGCGACTTGGAGAAGATTCTGGCGCACGAGCAGAACCTGAAGGAAAAGGCCATCGCCGAACTCGACGTCTTGCGCGAACAGATCGACAAGCTGCAGTCGTCGGCGAACGCCAGTCGTAGCCAAGCGCTGCGCGTCTCCGACGAAGACGTGGCCGATTTGCACCGCTTGCAAAAGGAAGTCACGTTGCTGCAGTCGAAGCTGGCCATGGCTACGGAGGGCAACGTCGCCTTGCAGGCCACCGTTGAGCATTTGGAAGATCGTCTGCTGCAGCATCAAGGTGCGGAGGACGGCGCGAACAAGCTTCACCAGTCGGACATCATCATCGACATCTACCGCACGATGCTCTTCTCATTCATCGGTGGAGTGGGTGTATCGTCGGGTTCGAACATGGTGCATGCGCAATACGAAGCGGTGTTCCAATCGGTGGAGAGCATGGTGCAAGCGCTGCGAAAGTTCTACGACGAAGAGGTCGACTTCTTGAACGGCAAATTGAACCACATCTTCCACCAATACCGCGAGGCAAAGGTATACGGCGGAGAGTTGAATCGCCAGATGGAAGATCAAGTGAAGGCTCTGTTCCGATCAGGAAAGAGTTCTGTGTCCGAATTCATGATGAAAGAACGCGACAAGTTGAAGTTCGAAGTGGAGAAAGTGCAACAAGAGCTTCTCGAAACGGAGCAGCAGCTGTTGGAAGACCAAGAGAAAATGCGGGCGAAGATATCGAAGATGGCTCAAGACGTCGTCCATGTCGTGAAGGACCGAGATGAAGTTGCCGCCGCCTTATTGGCCATGGAGAATTATTGCTCTTCCCGAGGGGTCGACATGTCCGTCATTTCATCGTATCAGGTACGAAATTTCTTGTTGGTGGCTGACTTGTTCATTTGTTTTAATGCTGACATACCGCGTCTACCGACAGAGATTAATCGCGAAGTTTTGGCGCGTTTCTAGCGAACAGGCCCGTGGTGTTCGTGCGGACCTCGCGGCGAAGAAGACGATAGATACGTTGATGAGAGGTTTGATTGAGGCTGACCAGGAGCTTGTCGAGGCAGAAAAGAAAGTGAAACGTGTGGGTGATTCACGGCGGTCAACGTCGGCACATACGGGACTTGAAGAATCGCGGAAGGTTTTGAACGAAACTTTCCTTACCACGCAGCATGCACGTGGGGCGTTGACGGGCGGTACCGTATTTGATTTGCAAACAATGGATCGCGGTCGCGGCTCTAGTTCTCTGCGAATCAGCAAATCGAAGCGCTAACAACCATATTCTATATTCTTTCGTAGTGATCAGAAGCCATTGTTAATAGATAACCTAACATATTTACAATACACACACAACGGATATGTAACTAATAAACGCGTAAAAAAACGAAAGCGATTTGGTCGACTAGCCCTCCACAGACGCTCCATTCAACTGTGCATATATTGGACAATGTCAAGACGCATTCGGAGGACGAAGTGAAGCGGTTCAATTAACAAACCTTGGCGTCGATCTGGGAGGCGCTCTCGATTAAAGCCTGTAGCTTGGCTAAATTTTCTGCTGCGATTTGCTCCTCAATGACAAGCGCCTGAATTCAAACAGACAAATAATCGTCAAGTCCATGAGATGGTAAGCGACGACATCAAGGCACTCACCTTAAGATCGTCGATGAAGTCACTGGCAGCATCATGAAAAGCAGAATTTTCAACTTGGGACGATGTACTCGCTACGGATGCCGCATCATGCGATTCCAACGGCACGGGGAGAAGAAGAGCCTTGCGCTTGTCGTCATAGACAAACTGGCCGTACTTCAATACATGTGGAGAATGGGTTCCGTCTGAACCGTGCGACAACTCCCCAATCCAATGTTTAGAATCATCAGAATTGTTGAAGGAAGCATCGGATTCAGAACCACCGATGATGTCATCCTTTGGAAACGATGAGACAGACTCCGTAGCGAAACTGTCTCCCCCAACAGCAATGGGGCCGTAACTGTTCGAAGAATGAGTCTTTACGGAGCTGTGTTGTGAGGATCCGGCTTCACGTGAAAGAGAGGCGAGCTTGCTCGACTCCAAACCAGATTTGGAGAGCGCCAGCATTTGACTTTCAATGGATGTTGCAGAGTTTAGGAGGCTTGCCTCAAAAGGATATTCGCTGCCAACGCGGACCAGTTCCGATAATTCCTTTTTCAGCTGTTTCATCTTCTTCAGGCTCGCCACTTCAATGTCTTGTGTTTCTTGAATGGTCCGCAGAATCACACGCAGAATGTTCTTGAGATGCAAGCACTTGTTGATTCGCCGAATTAATTCTTCTTCGTCAGAATCGCCATTCTCAGTCTCCGCAGGGGGAAACTCGTCGGGCAAAATTTGAAGAAAAGAAGACAACTTCAGCCCCACATTGTCTCGCCCATTCTTGTAACGCTTCTTACTCGATCCGAGTGAAGATAAGTTTGCTGATGATGAATCGACCTCGCCTCCTGAACGGCTCGGGACGTCACTAGAAGACGAAACACCGCTGGAAGTGCTATCCGCTCGTTTTCGAATGGGCGTCGATTCCAAACGCGACGAATCGTCCTGTCCAGTGGACTTCCGTCGAGATCCTAGCCTTGTCACGGCACCTAACAACGAATTGTCGGTGGCCGCCTGCTTTGAAGAGGCGGGGGAACTCTTGCGGAAAATGTTGGTTATCAGGGCTTTGGTGCCCTTCCTGCTTAACGTCCTCGCAAAGCCCAGTTTCTCCGAGCTCTTCGTCTCTTCGCGCGATGATTTGCACATCTCTGCTTGACTTAGAGGTAACGCATTGATAGATATGCTTCTCGACGCCAACGATTTTCGTTTACTTTCGGCGCCGTCCCAAACCGCGATTTTCTCGAGTTCGTCTTCCAAATCATGCTCGGACAGTCCATCACTACACGCAGATCTCAATCAAGACGCTGCAAACAAGAAGGTGATATTCAAGTAAAATCATACCTCAGCTCACTCTTTTGTAGGTTTTGATTTAACGCGGCATCCGTTGAGGTAGTAGAAAGTGGCAAAGTTGGCCGAGAAAGGCTTCCGCCAACTCGCTGCTTATGACCGACCGCGACACCACCCGAACTCTCCTCCTGCTTTGCAAGTCCATTCTCTTCAATAGACTTAACACTGTTATCAGATACATGTGCAACGGCGTCTCTTGACTTGCGGAGAACTTCCTGTGCTCATTCAAACGCAGTTGTTACAACCAATTCGAACGAGCACAAAGCATTTTTAAGACTGACCTGGTTGAAGTGAAGCGCAACTCTTAATTCAGAAATTTCTTTAACAACATCATAGTCTAATTGTCGGACGTCATTGATAACTTCATCCAAGAATTCCATGTGAGCTTGGTACAGAGATAACTGATGCTCCAGGTCGGACAACAATACTCGTCCAAATACTGTCGCCACTTCTTTTTTCTCTTTGACAGAATTTACCCATGATTTAATCTCCTCTTCTGAATGTTTCAACTTTGGGAACAAAGATCCAAGCATAGTTTGAATTTTGGCAACTTTTTTCCTTCGCAGCCACCCAACAAACTTCTCAATCATGTTCTCAGATCGACCATTAAATTGACCAGCCAATCTCTTCTTTGCTTTCTTTGCCAACAACTCAGTGTCTTTCTCCAACTCTGAGATTTCTACTGTGAGTCTTCGCGATGGGCTCATCTCAGGACTCTCGCTGGTGTGACAGGTGTCACTTTCGTGATTGCCTGAACTATTATCCGACGTATCTGAATCGGCCATTTTAATTGTTTTTGAAAATAAATTTAAAATCCACACATTGCCTCAAAAGGTATCAAGTTTCCACATGTGTGACTCAATCCGAAGTGCTTGCAATTTGACGGATTAAAATTGCCAAGCCGATGCAAACCTTTTGCGGTCTCGCCAACGCCATGCCAAGACCTCCTCCGCGATCCAGCAGTTGTGAACTGTTTCACGCTGTCATCGTCATGTTGTACAAAAACTGCTGGCTGCTCATTTTGTACACCAGATTTGGAATTTGTAGTATATGTATGGCAACTAATTTGCAGAACATGTACAGTAGCCACGTTGGCAGGCAGAATGGTTGGGATGACGATGATGAGGTTCGATTTGAGCAATGTGTGCCATAACTACATTCCTTTCAACCTTATCTCCTTGGAAGGACCACTGGTACTGGGCAAATACTTGTATTGTCGACCATCTCTCGAAACTTGTCAAGAGGGAGAAGTTCCCCTACCACGTTTATTGCAAGCTTCGATTCAGCAATCAACAAAATTAGTGGTCAACAATGATCACTTATTTTTGCATGTCGCTATGGATTTTGCTTTCTGTCAGCATTCCCGTGGTGTCCAGTTATGGAAACAGTTTCGGGAGGCTGTTTCGGATCACAACATTTGGGGAGTCCCACGGAGCAGCGGTTGGAGTAACAGTGGATGGATGTCCGCCGAGATTACCGATAAATCTTGAAGACATACAATATGAATTGAGCAGGAGGAAACCAGGCCAATCAAGACTAACATCGCCTCGAAAAGAAGATGATATTGTTGAGATAATCAGTGGTGTTGAAAATGGGTTCGCGACTGGTGCACCGATCACTATGATTATCAGAAACACGGACCAGCGCAGCAAAGATTATGGTGAAATGAGCAACAAATACCGACCGTCGCACGCTGATGCTACATACGATGCAAAATATGGCATAAGGAGCATTAATGGCGGTGGTCGGTCTTCTGCTCGCGAAACAATCGGCCGAGTTGCTGCTGGGGCAATTGCAAAGAAGGTGCTATCTATGTACAGTGGTATGGAAATACTCGGATATGTGAAGAGTATCCAAGAGCTTCTGGCATCTGTTGATCCAGAAACAGTCACTATTCCCATGGTATCGACGCAGATAAGAGCATTGACATCGATAAAGTTTATCTTCTTTTGATGGTTTGCATGCGCAGGTGGAATCTAACATACTGAGATGCCCAGATCCGGCCGTTGCCGAGAAGATGATTGCTCGCGTGGATGAAGTGAGGTTCGTTGGAAAGCGACTCTACAACAATAAGATAAAGTGCTCTAAGAAACGATGCGTATTGTAGAAAGCAAGGTGATAGTATCGGAGGCGTCGTAGAGGTCGTGGTCAGAAATGTTCCGAGTGGACTTGGCGGGCCAGTCTTCGATAAACTGGAAGCGGACCTCGCCAAAGCGTGCATGTCGATTCCTGCTGCAAAAGGCTTTGAAGTAAGTTTATACCTGAAAACGGATTATAGAACATTTAATAATCTGCAATGAGCTCAGGTGGGTTCAGGTTTTTCCGGGACTTTGCTGATTGGCTCCCAGCACAACGACGAATTTTTTTCGGAGAATACACGGATACGGTAAGTGGATGCATGTGGATTTGCGTCATTCGCCATCTCACTTCATATATTACCCCGTTACCCCGTTACATGACAACAAAACGAACAGAACAAAAACAAACCGAAGTGGGGGAATTCAAGGAGGCATTTCCAATGGCGAAACAATTGTTTTGCGAACAGCATTTAAACCAACCTCGACTATTTCAAAGCTCCAATCAACAGTCACCGTAGACGGTATGTTATCATCCACGTTGTCTACTACTCCATTATTCGCAAGTGAAGTCGCGGTTCTTTTGTGTGTAGGCGAAGAAACTCAACTACGCGGGAAAGGACGACACGATCCATGTGTATTACCACGTGCCGTCCCTATAGTTGAAGCTATGGTCGCGGTTGTTCTCACAGACGCGCTCATGTGCCATGCGGCGCAATGCAGGCTCTTCCCTCCTGGTGACTCTGTAAGGAACATTCTTGGCAAAGAGATTCCACAACCCAAAAAACTTTGAGGCAAAATGCAATAATTGAAAATAATTTTCAAAACCTACAATGTCTCTCTAACTTTACTTCTTTTGCATGACATAAACACCATGATAGGGCACCATGAAAGGAAGGAAAGGAATAGCTCCTCTGAATCTGTTGTCCCAAACAGTCTCGTACTCAGGGAACGATTCCATTTGCTTGTCATCAAGAAGATGGACGTGGTCGAAAGCGAACCAATTCTTGTGGACCAGAGATTCCACGGAGCGGACGTTGCGGAACAAAGGAGACAAGCAATCGTCGTAATTGCCCTTCAAGAAAAAGTCGGCGATAGCCAATTTACCACCCTTCTTGAGAAGCTTGCTGATGTTAGACACAGCAGCGCGTTGGTTGGGAATCATGGAAAAGGAGTAGGACATGGTGACAATATCAACACTTCCGGGAGCACAGTCAACGCCGGGCAACAATTCGTCCAGAGTGACGTCGTGCTCAACAACCTTGACGATAGAGCTCAAACCCATCTTGTCAATTCTGTGATAAATGCAAAAAAATTGTGAGTGATTGCTCAACACTCGTAAAACGTTCATTCAAACGTACCTTCTTTGGGCGATTTCCAACAAGGATGCAGAAATGTCGACGATGTAGATGTTCTTGAAGTACTTCTTGATGGTCTCAGGCGTGAAGAACTCGAGGTTTCTAGCAGTTCCACCGCCGACATCAATCCAAACCATTCCACCACCTCGCTTCAAAGGGAAAGCTTCGAGAAGCGCAGGTCTGGCATGCAATAATCCTTCACGGAATGCATCGTAACCCTCCTTCTGATACTTGTAAAAGCTCTCCATATCCTTCGCGTGACCAGTAACCTTCAAAGTGGACGCAACCAAAGGCTTCCACAATGGGAACGTAACCATCTTAGCACCAGTGATCAACTGGTTCACCAATCCCTTGTACTGAGAAGTGTCAATGCGCTCAACGTAGTCAACCTCCAAGTTCTTGGTTTCTGCGATCCAAGTGGACCAGTACATACCAACGCGATCATCAGCATCGGGGACACGGCGAGGGTTCAACCAGAACAAGGAAGCAGAGTGAACGTTGTCGGCAAAGCTTCTCCAGAAGATCTTTCCCTTCTGTCTGTCAAGCTTCGTCATCAAATGGGTCAACTCCTGATTGATTTGGCGATCAGTCATCCAGTCCATGTGATCCAACAGAGACGCGACGGTGAACGGAACTTGGGTAGCCTCGATAGCAGAGAGCAAAGTACCGTGAACCAGATGAAGCTTTCCCTTTTGCAAGTTCTTCTTCATCTTGTCGAAGTTTTCAGGTCTCAAGTAGCGAGGGCAGTTGTTAGGCTTGTAGTAACCGAGGAAATAGCCGGCATAGAAGTAGTTGTCATTGACAAGATCAGTCTGGAAAAAGATTCTTTCGATAACCATGGCAAGATTGTTAGGACGATGAAGACCCAAAGCCATTTGGCGTTCAGGAACTCCAGCGAAGCAGCATCCACCGCGAAGGAGAATGTTGTCCATCACCCAGGCGATGGCGCGAATGGAGTAGCTGCGCTGGGTAATGAGCTTCTGCAAGGTCTCTTGAGTAGAGCCGACTTCCAGCTCACGTCTGATGAAATCAAGGCCGAAGAGAGGGAAGAGGACGCGGAACAACACATACGACATGCTGCCGGAAGTGCCGGAGTACATGAACGACTTGATGGTGTAAATACCAGTGTCCCAGAACTCAGCAGAAGGAGCGGATAAATCCTTTCTCAGCTTGGAGTGATACACTTCCTGGAGCAACTTCATGTTGGACTTGCTGAAAATTTCGAAGAACGCATCGTACTCGAGGTTCAAGATAGCGACCTTCTTCAGCTCAGTCAGAGCGATCTGACATGAGTTGAAATCAACTGCGGTAACCCGTGCACCCTCAATGATGTAGTCCAAAACATTGCAACCAGCGGAAGCGATGGTGAGGACGTGATCGTCATCGTTGAGGTGGAATTCGCGGTGGTCCATGCGAGGATCCTGAGTGATGACATGAGGTTTATAAATCACTCATCCTTGCAACAAGGGGTCGACATGAAAAATTGCTTACCTCCCAGCTGACGTTGTAGATGTAAGTCTTGTTCAAGAACTTAAACATCAACTTGTCGTGGATCTGCGCGAACATCCAAATGAATGGACTGATGGTCAAAAGAACGATACTCAAGATCGCATCAGCAATAGGATTCATCTCATTGTTAACGAGTTTTTGCCGTAACTTGGCAGTGTGGTCGACGGTCTTCGAAGAGTACATTTTCACAAGGTGAAGAGATCAACGCTGAGATTAACCAATTCAATACGAGCGACAAAGTACTCTGATTTTCGTATTGCGAATCTTTCGAAAACCAATTGAAAAGCGAACCAATCAACTGTGGCCCCACCACTCAACTACTTTCTCCTCATTTTTCCGAGAATTTTTCTGGGGTATCTGGGATAAATGGGATCAGAGTGATTCTCCTCTGCACTCCAGATCTGCACATGCCGGTTTTGTCCTCAGCAACGAGGAGACGAGGAGACAACGCGGGTGACTTGGGCTGGTGGGGTTGTTGGAGATCTTGGGCTTCGAGGACTTCGGTTGGGCCGCTGTGCATGTATGTATCAGAACTTGATGGTGGTGGAGCGCATGGATGGACCCTCGCGGCTCGGCGCACACGAGTACCGCGTGGAGGTGGCGGACGACGGGCCTCGACCACCTCGAAAGCATAATCATCATTCGTTCGACGACTACGCGTATTGGACGCGAGCTGCTTCATGAGAGATGGGAGAAGCGCATCGACGCACGCACTGGCCGCGCAGCTTGACGGCGGTGCGATGGAACTTCTGGTAGCTGTCTGAGCGGCGAGCATTTGGTGATGGCGCCAGAAATCAGGCCAGCTGTCCATTGCGCATGCACGCGAATTACTGCGATGCGTCGAGCTCGACGTCGAGATGTTGAAACGAAGTAGCGTCGTCCCCACATGCCAGCCATCTGGGTGACCCCCATGTATCCAATGGCTGATTGAACGATTCAGCTCCGTTGAACATCCAACTCATATCGTTGACGTGCTCAACATCCCAGGTAGACAACGGCTGATTGAACGACGTGGCTCCGTTGAACGGCGCGAACGAGACGAGAAGCTGTGCGCGACGAACAAGCTGATCGAGCAGAAGAATCGCTGACACCCTACAGAAGAGGTGACAAACGTACACTGTTACGTCGCATACAACTTTTGCCTCGCCACTCGCCACCGCAATTTAATCCGCCTCAGCCCACTAACCGCAGCCACACAATACTGCTCAAATACCTGCCGCAGTCGCTCGTGGTCCCAGTGTTGACTCGCACTATGGGGAGAGAACTTGAACTCCGTCCATTGCGACCCCGCCGTAAATTGTCATCGATTGTCATTGGTCAATTCCGTGTTTGTATTTGAATGCGAGTTTAGTCGCTTAACGACAGGAAAGAGAAGGAAACCACCTGGTAGACTTTAGATTATGTCCGTCGCAAGTACATATCCTAGAAATATCTACGTTCCTCAGCGTGTATGCATATTATTTACAGCTGCAGATAATGTCACCCGGCACCCGGATCTGAATTACCGCAACGAAGTGAAAGAGGTTTATGAAATACCGCTAAATACATTAAACCGTAAATACTCGTTTGATGGTTTCGCCCACTTTTGCCATCATCATGCGCTTCAGTTTCAATTCGTGTTTGTGCAAGGGAGTAGTCCACAATCGGTTAAAGACCTAATCTAGCCTAACCGAACATAATATACAATGCAAAATTCGAGCGAGCTGTCAACGGCAAAGTCGCGGAAGTCGTCCACAACAACCTCTGAGTCCAACTTCCTAAATCCTAGACGCACATCCCAGATGCCCAAAACTTGACCACATAAAAAGGATTCAAATTAAGGCGCGTTTCTCAACATGAACATGATTCGTTAAGATTCTCAGGTGTGATGTGTTTTGCAACACAGTAGCACCGTTTCGCGCGTTTTTGTGTGTACCGGCGAGGGTAGGCGCTCATACTTTGGAACACCAAACTCTTTCTTTGGACCACCAAACTCTTTCGTGGAAAACCTAACACGGTTAGGGTTAGGGTTAGGGTTAGGGTTAGGGTTAGGGTTAGTTGTCCTAGACGAGTTATCAATCTCTCTCCACATCACATGCAAGGATAACAAGTAATCTCTGTCCACATCACAATGAGTTTCTAATCGATCAGCAACAGGATTACAACATCCTGACAATTTGTAGCAGGGGTTTGTTTCAGTGGGTTCGTCCGTCGAAGAATTTCCTCGGCGGATGTTGGTATCGCGATGTCCACGATTTCCAACCACATACCGTCGTAACCGTTGTGTTGGCTCAAAGTGACGCTGCTATCTATCCCTCACCGACGTCGCCAGTGTCAGTCTCGTCGCTCTCCTCGTTAAGACCATTGCCGAGATCATTAGGTCGGACTATGCCTCCTACGACCATGTGCAGCAAATGCTGCTCGAAGATCTCTCCTCCACGAATCATAAACACACGCCTTTCTCTGCAAACGGCGTTCGTCAATCAGATCTTTGCGCTGTACAAAACCGCCAGATGAGCTAAGAAATGACTCGCATGTCGAGGCCGAACGTTTCTAAAATATCCATGTTGTATCCGCCATAGTATATTGCTCTGCGCATGAAAAATGTGTATACATCGAATCAATCACCATACAGGAGTGTATACCACATGCCTTTCTACCATCGAATCACAGATGTGTTTGCTTAACTCTCTTTCTCTATCGGTCTCTTCACATCGATCCAGTTATTAGTTCACGTTTGAGTGGCTGACAGCCTCCAAAACGACGTCCTGACGTTGTTTTCATGTGGTTACAACGACGTTACTTCGCTTTGCGTGCCTGGCATGAATGGGATTTTCGATTGGCATTGTTGGTAATGCGTTTAGTGTGTCTATCTAGTATGTTCCCATGCATGTCATTGCCCTATGGCTACAAGAAGTATTATATCCACAAAGTCGGCGAGTCGTCGCAACTCAGAAGTTTTCGATCATCCTTGACCGCAGATTTGCGCCCCTTCCCCATACGTTATTGTAGTAGTACCCAAGATTACACGAACAAAATGTAAGTGTCGTGTGTGTTGCGAATGGCATTTTGTAGACCGTATAGTTCTACGGCCATTGCTTTGTCTTTTTGTTATTCTTGTTCTCTGACGCCTCCACTTGATGAAGACGCAACAAAGTTCGCATTACTGCGAGGTTGTTGGGCGTAAAAGCATACATATGCATGCGTGCATGCGGACATCAAACAAAGCAAAAGATATGAACAGGAATCCGATACCGCTGGATGGATCTGACGAGATGTTGAGACGAACCCATGACGTATTTCTGGGCGGAGGTTTCTTAATACGGACAGATAAAAAAGAATGAGCGCGACGAAGACACAACTTTGGTTAAATTACCATCGGAGTTGATTATTACAGGCTAACGAAGTTGGATTGGACGGACTGGACCTACAATAAGTTACAACAAGTAACTCCGTCCGCCACATCATCACGAAAGCCTAACGCTCGGTTTTCACGTATTTTCTTCCGGTACGCGGTCGTGCATCACTCGAATTCAACCTACTTGCTTTTGAAGCGGGAACTTAATTTTTGAAGTAGCATCGGACGCCAGTACTTGGTCAATTTAGCGAGTGTGCAGCAGCCAAGGTAGTTGAGATAAATAATTCTTTTGCTGTACTTCCGAGGTAATTAATTGCCACTCACACACACCAATGACATTGAACTCTATCATATATTAAAGAAAGATGAATGATTAAAAGATAGCTTCGCAACAATAATAATAATTTATTATAATAAGAAAAGTTAAATATTTATTTGGAGGTTAAGAAAGAATAAACCGGAATAGCAAGCTAAGCTAAGCTGTCTTTGACCAGAGATTTCGTCAGTAAAGATCCAACTGGACAACTAGAACTTTGATTATCGCTCTCGCACTTCAATAAATTAAACTTGTTCATATCTCCTGTTTCCAAGAACGATGAGCGGAATTGTGGGTCATGTGTCCTTCGTAAATGACGAAGGTGGCCCTGCGCTGCTCTCCCGACATCGATGGCCGCCTGGTCTGCAGGAAGTGTTTGTGAACAATTTGGCTCGTGTCCCGGCCCGC
Source organism: Poteriospumella lacustris (assembly GCA_008000375.1). Classification (NCBI taxonomy): domain Eukaryota; class Chrysophyceae; order Chromulinales; family Dinobryaceae; genus Poteriospumella; species Poteriospumella lacustris. The sequence goes on from SMOI01000009.1 coordinate 136,617, forward strand.
TATTTCATTTGTAACGATTCTGGGTCCCTCCTCATTTTTTGTTAAACAAACCGGACCAACATACGAAACCAGCCAAAATCGGCGACGTCCTAAATTTATGGTTCTTCTAAACCTTTCAAAGTGTGCCGGGCGGTAAACAGTGTGTGAAGAGCTTTTTGGCAGGCCATCGGTCGCACTGCAGTGGCTGCCCTTCACTGTGTTCAAAATGTGTTCAAATACTGATACTTAATAGTAATACATCGTCATTGTGTTCAAATTTCTATTTGTTGTTATTTGTTCGAGATTTATACAAATTCAGTGATAACTCCAGAGCAAGGATTAGCCATTTCCACCGTGTTTGAGTAGCTGCTTAATTCCACTTAGTCTTTGTTTGTCTTTCTGTCCACACGTCACAGGTCATTTGGTACCTTGTTTGTTTTCTTGATCAACCAAGCAGCGATTTCGGATCATGCATCATGCATCATGCAGTGCGTCGCTCTCTATTCTCCCGTTACGGTAAGCAAACCCTAACCTTGAATGACAAAATGTCACTCTGATCGAGATACAAACGATACTGTTTTGTGAAATTGATTGGAAAGAAGCGCTTATTTATTATTCGGACAGAAAATAGACGCAAGAAAATAGACGCTTCCCGAACTGACTTTGCCTTCGTGCTTTGCTAACTCTCGTACGAACTTGCTCCTTTTTTACAACAAGTAGAAACAAAAACAAAACACAAATCACGGAACAAACAAAACACCGCGTCCATGAAAGGAATCTCTCGCAAAACATTGTGGAATATAATCACCGTCGTCTTCAGCCGATGGTGCATCAGAGCCTGGAGTACCTCTGACAGTAACCTATGGGGAAATTCTGAGGCCACAATGTTTTGGCGGCCTTGGAAGAGAAATGAAAACCCTCCTCGGACGAAAGGTCCAGTCAGAGACATTGAGTATCGGAGTGCGAAACATATACATCCGCTGCCATAGCATTCTGTGTCGATCGAGTCAACGATCATTTCCGTGGGGCTCGTGTCATTTATTCGCTTTGATGATCAAGAGAGCTATTTTCGAAGCTCAAGGCCCGTTGTGAAGTACGGGATCCTCTCTCACACCACTGCTTCTGAGTAGACCGGTGAGTTGAAGCTTGCGATATTGTTCACCGCCGCCCCAAGCACTTTAGAAATAAAGATTTGTCCACGACATTCCGAAAACGACGTCGGCGGCCAACATCAACCTTGAGATTTCAGCCAGTTATTTTATCTCACAAGGAAGATACGACTCTTGTTAGATTCAGAAACTGATTTGCGCTTGCAGAAGAAGCATGAGATGTTGATCTGAAGCCGAGAAGCCAAGACAAACCAATAGCTACCAGGGGAACGTTTCAATTGATATTTCAGCCAGTCATTTTATCTCACAAGGAAGATACGACTCTTGTTAGATTACAGATTTGTTGGGTTGCAGAAGAAGCATGAGATGATCTGAGGCCCGGTCTGAATAGCTGCTGATGAAGCGAAAAGACCCAGCTGCCAGGGGAACGTTTCCACCGTCTTCATCATGTGTATCTTACCAACATATGCTGGTTTGAATAAGTACATGGCTCGGATTGGGTGCTGATCTTCGGCTGCTGCTGTTCGCTGTGCTGTTGGATTGGGATTTTCCTTGAGCATTCGAAGGATGTGCGCAGAGTTGTCCACTTTCCATTGCGTCAGTTGAAGGAAAAATTTTGGTTCATTAATTTTTTTCAACTGCTATCAAGCGCCAAAAATGCAGAGCATTAAGTGCGTTGTTTGTGGTGCGTCGAATATTTATTTTTTTTTGCCAACTCTTCTGATGTTTCGATTAATATTCTGCATCGTTTACTGTTTGTTTAGGTGATGGAGCTGTCGGTAAAACATGTATGTTGATCAGCTATACCACAAATACCTTTCCAGAAGAGTATATTCCCACTGTCTTTGACAATTACTCTGCCAACGTCATGGTTGATCAAAAGCCCATCACGATTGGATTGTGGGACACTGCTGGTCAAGAGGATTACGACCGTCTTCGGCCTTTGAGTTATCCTCAAACCGATGTCTTTCTCATTTGCTTTGCCCTCGATGGACAAACGTCGTTTGAGAATATCAAGAACAAGTGGGTTCCAGAAATTCAACACCACGCGCCAGGAGCGCCGTTCATATTGGTTGGCACAAAATTGGATTTAAGGAATGAAACGAAGCCTGGCTCTGAGGGAAAGTTTGTTTCCAAGATGCAAGGTGAAAGTTTAAGAGAAGAGTTGAAAGCGTGGAAGTATTTGGAGTGCTCTGCGCGCACGCAAGAAGGATTGAAACAGGTGTTCGACGAAGCTATACGTTGCGTTTTGACGAGTCAAAAAACCGTCACGAAAAAGAAGAAGTGTTTGATCTTGTAAAAACGGCTACTAGTATTTAATTCATAGCAGAAAATTTCAGTCGAATTCCCTTATTTTCGTTTTCGTTACTCGAAACCTATTTCGCTCGATAACTGATTCAAACGTGGTAACGCATCGACCGGAAAGGGCCACCACCATTGAAATTCCAACTCGTTTAACATAGCTACTCTATCGGGGTAGTATTTCTCCAGTTTGGCTCGCTGCATTTTTGCGATTTGGTACCATTCACCGACAGGGGCGTTTAGTAGCCAAAACGGAAAATATGGCAAGTTCTTCGTCACTTTGAAATCGAAGCGCGGACCACCAGCATCGAAGCCACCCATTTGATGTTGAATGCGCAGAGAAAGGATTAAGGGAAGAAATCTGAACTTCAAATGCTTTGACATGTCACCCCACTTAAAGTTCATCTGATCGAGAACCGACCGCCGATGACGATCGTCGAAACCATCAATGTCTCCTTGTCTGATGGACTCCACAAAATATCCCAGCTCCAAGCCAATTATATTGCTGGGATAATATAACTGATCATTCTCGTCGTCCCCGACTGTATAGTCGTACGGAACATCCACGTGGCCAAATTTCCTTTGGAAGAGTTCCAGCGCCAGGACGAAATGATCCCACGTGAAGGCGCCAAATTCGATGAATCGATAACCCACCTTTTCCGCCTGTTCTCTCTGTTCTGGTGGAATTTGGTACGACAGAAGAGTAGCCACCTCGGATGGCTGATTGTTCCAGTCAAAATAGGCCTTGTGTCTCTCCGGCGACATGACGTTCATCCGCTTGGTTTTGATGTCAATGATTTCTTTGGCAACCCACTCGCGATAGCGCAGGTTCTCATGCATGTACGTAACATCCAGAGGATATTTACTACGCTCGTGCAGTGGCACTCTTGTTCTCAAAACAGCGTCATCGCTTTCGTCTTCGTCCTCATCGGCGAAGTCCTCAGGCGCGTCCTCCCAGCTCACCTGAAATTGCTCCAACGCAGTTCTGTATGAAGAAACACCCACATCAGCTCAAACATGTCCGAGTTGCTTCACACTCTCACAAACTGCGAATACCTCATTCCCGATTTCTCCTCTGGTAAGGAACTTCGAAACGATTGCTCGAGCGTGAACAGATTCCGCCCACGACAAGAGGCTGGCCATTCGCCCGTCGATGGAACGACGAAAGCCCTTGATATCTGACACGATCCATGAAGATCAAAATAGGCACTGAAACAGTGCAATACTTCTGCGAATAAAATTGTGATCGGGCCTCGAACTGTGAATTGACCGTCCCACAACGGCGCAAAGTTCAGAAGTTCCTGAACATTGAGAGCAGAAGAAAAGAACCGACCACTTTTCATATTATCGCGGACTGCTTCAGCGAACGGAAAGTCATGCAACGACTGCGGAACATTCTTAAATGATGAAAGGCACTTTCCTCCCGCAGCGTCTTGAATATTCGCGTCGCTGTTAAGAAAACGCAGCACATCCTTGAAGCGCGTTGCAATAGTGGCGTTCACTTGATTTTGGGTGTTTCGGTTCTTTGACTGGCTATCCGCCCAGCAAAATCCCATACTGTCCAGCTGCTCTCTTCGATGAGGATGGTCATTGACGAATGAGCCCGCTGTACGTATTGATTGTACCTGCCGACCGAGCCTCCATCCCCACACATGACGAGGCCACAATGAATCTCCTTCAGGAATTGAGAAATCTGGCGGAACGGAAAGATCGCCAACTAAGCTCTTGTAGCGAGACAGAGCCAAAAGAACGAAATCCCAATTTTCCAGCATCCTCCTTCGAAACGGGTCGAAGTCAAGCCTCTTTAGTTGTTCCTCATACTCGGGGAAACTTTGGAGAGTTTTCACATCGGACAATATCGCCGTCAGACTTTTTCCCAGACGAAAGCCCCTCAAACTCGGTGGCCAACTACTGGATTGCGGGACAACAAAGTTCGAGTGGATATCGACCGAACCGTAGTGCTTTTTGTACAGTTGTAAGGCTTCCAATACCGTACCGAAGTTTTGGAAGGCAGTCGCCGAGTATGAGTAATCTGGACTGTCGATGCTCAGACCCAAGGGTTTCAGAAAGACGTGGGGCCGATGGAATGCAAGCGGAAATACAAAAGAAACCAGCAAAGAGAAGATAACGATGGCAAGCTCTCTTTTCATGTTGTTGACGGGCGATCGACGCGATTCAATGCGGCATTCGCTACGATTCTCTCCACTTTCAAGCCACAGTCACGACTTTCTATAGTTCTCAGTGTAGGCTCGCCCCTCGCCCCAATAGCAGATTGTGATAGCGTCAGTATGCAACGTTAGGCCTTAGACAGAGTTGTCTTTCCTGAGCCAAGCAAATCAATCGACGAGCACCGATCGTCATCGTCGTCGTGTTGAGGAAAGCACACCCAGATACCCAGATACACTAAAATCTGAACAATCGCTAATCTGTTGAGCCTCAGAAGGTATCACGCACGAACTTACTCACAGGACCGAATTCGATAGAATTGGCAACAGAAATAAACACACAACACAAGCTACAGGACACAAAACACACACAAAACACAGAGATAACGATGCTCGCTACATTCTATATATACACACGTGTAACGGAGAACAAAGCACGACAGATGACCACACAGGCACATGTACAGAACTAATGAATTCTTGGAAGCGACAAATTGCCGTTCGCGGGTTGAGGCTGCTGGAAACTTTGACGCAGAGTTGAAACTGAGGACGCCTTCTTCTTTCTCTTTTTGACACCCAAGTCCTGCTGGACAACACCACTGGGCATTGAATGTGCTCTGTTTGATTGCACATTCATCGATCGCCCCGACGCCTTCGACAACGACTCGGTGCTACTATTCACTGCATTGTAGCTTGTTTGATCTGGTATGCTCATGTCGTCATCCAACGAATCGTCGCCTCCGAGATACGTGCCGTCGTCTTCGAAGTCGTCGTCGTCCGCCTCAAATTCGATCGCCGAGGCGACACTGCCACCGCTGGGAATTGGTCCGCCATAATTTCCAGCCGAATAATTTTGAGCCATATGGGAGTTTCTCATGGACATTGAGACGCTTCCCTGCGTACTGAAGGCATTTGCTGAACAGATAAACGCTAATTAGAAATGCGACCTCATCCATCAGCGAAGAGAGAAGATACACTTACCAACATTATTCGTCGCAGAAGAATTTGTTCCATTTGCTAAATCCATTAGACGCATGGCCATAGTTCGCATTTCTGATTTCAAAGCCTCGGCGTTGGTTTGCTGAGATTCCAAAGTCCGCATATGCTTCACCATTTGTGCCTTTTCCTCCTTGTACTTTCTGCGCACAGAATTCAGATCGTTTTTCAGTATTTCATTTGATTCTTGTAAAACAGGAACGGCTTTTGCGTCTCTCTCCAGGTTTTCGATCATAGCTTCGTATCTCCCGACCTTTTCTCGCAAGGAAATGATCTCTTGCTGAGCCGACTGTCTGGCCGCTTTCTCTTTTGCCAGAAGGTCCTTTGCCCTATTCAGCTCTTGTCTTAACTGAACATTAGTCGATTCAACCTCTGATTTCTGCTTATGGAGATCTGAGTAAGACTCTTGCGCCTTCATGAGGGCTGACTTCAACGATAGGTTACTCTGATCAGCATCAATGAGGCGTTTGTTGAAAGCGGAGATTTGTGCCCTCAAGTTGTCGACCTCCTTCAGCTTGTCGCGCATTGTGTCAAGTGCTGAGCTTTCGACTTTGACAGCAGCAATCATGGAATCAAGCTGAGAAAGTCGGTCATGTTAAAAACCACTTCTTTGGCGATAGGAAAATGTTGGGGAGGACGTGCTTACCTGCGAAAAGAAGTTACCGCTAGCTTCAATGGCATCAGAGGCGTATGAGCTATGCTCAAGAAAAAGAGAATTCTCATTCGAAAGATCCATTGTGGGTGATTTAAGGCTGGAAATGGGATATGCAATCGCGTGCACTTGAGGGATGTCAGTCGAGTTCATGGGCTACCTAGTCCTCTGCTCGTAATATTTCCTGCTCAAACAGAAGTTATGCAATTTCAATAATGATAGGTGGTATATCGCTTCTTCCTTCGTTGGAACAGATGTGGAACGACAAGGTATCGCTATATCCAGCTCGCTATATTTCCTTCCCAAAGGAATGGCAGCGTCTTGTGCGCCGAAGTGAGAAGAAACGGTCACTGCGGAGAAAGACCTGCAAAGACAGACCTCTTTCTTGATTCGCATGCTGTTATACCGAACAATCCTTGGGACGGTTTCACATTTGGCGAGCTTCGCGCAGCGGCGGCGGTCTGATCGCTTCGGTTGAGAAGGCGATCCAATTATCTTGTTATCTTCTGTTCTCCGTCGTTTGTTATGCGACGCTCTTCAGAGCGAAATTGAAGGGAACCTACTCAAGTCGTCTCTGAATTTTCTAAATGTCACTGCTTGTTTGGTAAAGTGCTGGCTGATGTCATCGGACAAACGACGTGATCGTACACCCCAAAGAGGTGCGGGGACTCGGTCAAGCACGGGTTCAATTCCGCAGCACCCCGACTCTCCTGGAGCTCGTTCGGCGATGCGACAGCGTGGGAGTAGTAAATCAGAGGCAATTGTGCTGAAGACACCCAGCAGGGACGATAGATCACTTGGCGGCGGTATGTCAAGGCAAGCATCGTCGAAAAGCTTGGGCGATCGATCTCAGGGATCAGCAACTGGTACCAACAACAACAATAATCTAAAGAGCGCGTTGAAAAAGAAAGGCCGTGGAAACGAAGGCGCGCCTTCGAAAGCGAAAAAAGAAAAGCCAAAAAGAAGGCCAATGAAGCGACAGAAGACATGTTACGAGAAATTTGCATTGCAAATGGGTTTCTTTGTCGGTGACGTAGTGTTGAAAGATCCAAGAGCAATCGAAGCTGCGCAGGCGTTGGATATTAAGCAATGGCATCTGCGTCGACTCAGAGCGAAATTTGACCGAATCGACATCGATGGGTCCGGCAACATCGACTACGAAGAGTTTTTCGAAGCGATGGGCGAAGAACGGTCACCCTTCACGGACAAGCTGTTTTCTCTTATCGATCTCGATGGATCAGGAACAATTGAATTCGACGAATTTGTTCGCGTGCTGGCAACATACTGCATGTTTACAAAAGACGAAATTTTGCGCTTTTGTTTCGAATGTTTCGACGTGGACCATTCCGGGTCCATCGACGAGAAAGAGTTCATCGAGCTGTGCAAGTGTATCAATAATGCAGCTCCTTCTTTCCCCAATAACTTCAGAAAAGCCCTGGAGGAATTCGACGTCAACGAAGATGGTTTGATTGACTATTCTGAGTTTATGGAGCTCGACCGGCGGTATCCTTTGGTCCTCTTCCCAGCCTTTCGCTTGCAAGACATGATGCAACGGAATACTTTAGGTGCGAACGACATTATTGATGCTGTTTCTATTGTACTACGTGTGTAACAGAAGATGTTTGTCTTTCCACAGGCGAGCGAGCATGGCTGAAAGTGATCGAGAACTACCAAGAGTCGAAACGGATCGAAGAGTATAAGGCGACGCATGGCGGTCGCGCACCACCCGATCCGCCCATGAGGGCGCTTCTGAAAACCTTCTTACCATGTATATACCAAGAGCGTGTTCATATTCACGTCGGCGCCGAGATGGAAGCTCGCCATCGTGAAAACGCGTAGCATCGATGAGTTCGATTTGATTTCCCGCTTGCCCGCTGTCACCAAGTGTTTGTTTCTCCTCTGTTCTGCTGTCATTGTCATGGAGGTGTGTGTTTCCTAAATTGACTACGTTAGTTGGCCACTGATAAGTGTCTCCATTCCAAATAAATACATCTTTTGTCCCTCCGGTGCTCCAGTTGCAGGCGATCGGACAGGTCTTCGGGCCACAGCACTGCGAACAAGCGGACCGCACGTCTGTGACCTGCCCATGAGTGTGGCCGCTGAGAGCGACGGCAGCCGCAGCAGGCACGCCTGAAATGGACAAGATGGATTCGCTTGTCTATGAACTAGTTAGAGCAAGTGGCCAGGTCGATTCCACTGCAAATGCGACTCGGCGGTGCGGCGGTTCCGCACCCAGACAGCTCGATAACGTCGAGTGAGCTGTCGGTGACAGAAGTCCTACCGCCGTGTCTTTACACTACAAGAAAGCTACTACGTCGCCCGCGGACAACAACCGGAAGAATCAGCGAAAACAGGCAGCAGTTCTAATCGTCGTCGTCGAACAGGCTCTTCGACTTCGCACTCGGCGCTTTGGCCGCACCGAAGGCCGACAACGGGTCGTCGCCGTCGTCGTCGAAGAGCGTCTGCTTCTTCACGGCGCTTGGCTGTGGCGTCGTGGCCTTCTTCACAACAGGCTCCGCCTTCGCTGGCTGCGCCGTCGTGCGACTGCCGCCGCCAAACAGCGGATCGTCGTCGTCGTCCGCGAAGGTCAGTGAGGGTTTGCTCGCCGCCGGCGCAGGAGCGGACGCCGGTTTCGGCGACGCCGCTGCTGTCGGTCGCTTGCCGAAGAGCAGATCGTCGTCGTCGTCGTCGCCAAACAACGACGCCCCCGTCGACTTCTTTCCCGTGTTGAGGACGGGGATGTCGCTGGTGTCCGGCATCGCCGAGGGCACCACCGCGGGCGCCACCTTCACCGACGTGCGCTGCCGACTGGAGAACAGATCGTCGCTGGGCTCGAGGTCCTCGAAGACCGACTTCTTCGGCGCCGTCTGCGCGATCACCATCGGGTCCGGAGCAGAGAACTTCGACACCACCGGCACTGCCGACGGGAGCATCGTCGACACGGGTCGCGACGTCGCCTTGAACAGCCCGCCGTCGTCTTCGTCGTCCTCATCGCGTCGTGAGGCGGGGACCGTCGGTTTCGCGGGGAACAGCGAATCTCTCGCACCGAACAGGTCGCTGTCACGGGACGTTGGGGCCTCCAGCGGCGACGAGGCCGCGGGAACCGGCGGAGGGACAGCAGCCTTGGGAGCTGCCGCAGGGGCCACAGGAGCCACAGGGGCCACAGGAGCCATAGGAGCTACTGGCGCAGCCGCCTTCGCTGGGCGCGAGAACAGCGCGTCGTCATCGTCGTCGCCGAACAGCGCCGACTTCGACGCGGACGACGAGGCCAGCGACTTCGCCAACGGCGCCGCCGACGTCGACGCGAACAGGTCGCCCTCGTCGTCGTCGTCCCACAGCAGCGGCTTCTTCGTCGGCGCCTTGCGCACGTTCTTCGCCACCGTCGCGCGACTCATGTTCGCGTTCGACAGGCCGCCGCTGCCGTCACCGCCGCTCGATTTGAACAGCGGCGCGTCGTCGTCGTCGCCGAAGAGGTCGACGGCGGCGGCCTTCTTTGGGGGCGGGCCCTGGCCCGGCAGGCCCAGCTTCGACGCGTCCAGACCGCCCAGACGCGCCGCGATGCCGCCGCTGACCTTCGCGGTGACCGTCGGCGCCGGAGCCGCTGGCTTCGCGGCGAGCGGGTCGCCGGCGGCGTCGTCGTCTTCGTCGTCACCGAAGACGCTCGAGCGCTTGGCGCTCGTCACCGGTGCGGCCGCAGGAGCGGACGCGACAGGAGCTGCTGCGACGGGGACGGTCGGTGCGGGCACCGCTGGCGCTGGAGCGGCCTTCCCCGCCGCCCAGTCGCTGCCGTCGTCGTCGCTGTCGCTGTCGCTCTGATGGGCCATCGACCGCCGCGCCGGAAGAGGCAGCGGAATGCCGCCCATGGGCTTCGATGCGGCGGGCGCAGGGGCGGGCGCAGGGGCTGGCGCAGTGGCGACAGCGGGCGCAGCCGCCGTTAGTGGTGCAACAGCCGGCACGGGCACCGCTGCTGGTGCCGGTGCGGCTGACGACGCGACGGGCGCCGGCTTCGCACCGAACAGATCGTCGTCGTCGTCGTCATCGCCAAAGACGGAGCGTTTGCCGCCGCTGGAGGGCGCGGCCACCGGTGCGGTGGGGGCCTTGGGCGCCTCCTGGACCACAGCGGACACAGCTGGCGCAGCCGCCTTCGCTGGGCGCGAGAACAGCGCGTCGTCATCGTCGTCGCCGAACAGCGCCGACTTCGACGCGGACGACGAGGCCAGCGACTTCGCCAACGGCGCCGCCGACGTCGACGCGAACAGGTCGCCCTCGTCGTCGTCGTCCCACAGCAGCGGCTTCTTCGTCGGCGCCTTGCGCACGTTCTTCGCCACCGTCGCGCGACTCATGTTCGCGTTCGACAGGCCGCCGCTGCCGTCACCGCCGCTCGATTTGAACAGCGGCGCGTCGTCGTCGTCGCCGAAGAGGTCGACGGCGGCGGCCTTCTTTGGGGGCGGGCCCTGGCCCGGCAGGCCCAGCTTCGACGCGTCCAGACCGCCCAGACGCGCCGCGATGCCGCCGCTGACCTTCGCGGTGACCGTCGGCGCCGGAGCCGCTGGCTTCGCGGCGAGCGGGTCGCCGGCGGCGTCGTCGTCTTCGTCGTCACCGAAGACGCTCGAGCGCTTGGCGCTCGTCACCGGTGCGGCCGCAGGAGCGGACGCGACAGGAGCTGCTGCGACGGGGACGGTCGGTGCGGGCACCGCTGGCGCTGGAGCGGCCTTCCCCGCCGCCCAGTCGCTGCCGTCGTCGTCGCTGTCGCTGTCGCTCTGATGGGCCATCGACCGCCGCGCCGGAAGAGGCAGCGGAATGCCGCCCATGGGCTTCGATGCGGCGGGCGCAGGGGCGGGCGCAGTGGCGATCGGCTTCGCGGCCAACGGCGACTCGTCGTCGTCTTCGTCGAAAACCGTCGCTTTCTTCGGCGCTGTCGATGCAGCGGCGGGCTTCGGGACCGCTGCTGCTGCTACCACTGGCGCGGCGAGTGGCGCGACGGGCGCTGGCTTCGCACCGAACAGATCGTCGTCGTCGTCGCCGTCGAAGATCGAGCGTTTACCGCTGCTGGAGGGCGCGGCCACCGGTGCGGCGGGGGCTTTGGGCGCCACGCCTTTGGGCGTGGCCTTCGCGAAGAGCAGATCGTCGTCATCGTCGTCGTCCGCGTCGAAGATCGACGATTTGGCACCGAAAGACTTCGCGGCGCCAGCCGACGTCGCAGTCGGCACCGGCGCAGCCGCAGTCGGCGCCTTTGGGGCGGCGGGTTTCTTCGCGAACAGCGCATCGGATTCGTCATCGTCGTCGTCGCCGAAAAGCGACGAAAACTTCGCCGCTGCAGCGGCAGCTGTTGGGCGGGGCACCTGGCTGACCTTCGACGCCGAGAACAGGTCGTCCCCGTCGTCGCCGCCGAACAGTCCGCCGCCGAAGAGGTCCTTCGCGCCGGCTCCTCGAGCGCCAGTCGTCGGAGCTTCGTCGACTGACGCGGCGGCTGGCCGAGAAGCAGGCGCATTTGCACCATCCGCCGGCGGCTTGGGCATGATAATGGGTATCTTCGGCGCGGCGGCGGGGGCGGCGTGGACCTCATCGAAGAGCGTTTCGTCGTCACCACCGAACATGGACGTTCGCTTCGCCGGCGCCGTGTCTTTGCTCACCGTTCGCGAGTTGCTGCCACCAAAGAGCGAATCGACCGACGCCGAGCGATCTCGAGTGTCGTCTCGCCCAGCAGAGCTGCCGAACAGGTCCGCCAGAGAGTCGCGCTCGGCTTTCGGTTGAAACTTGACACTGGCGACGCGCGATGGCGCACCGAAGAGCGAATAGGGATCGTCCTTCGTCGCGAACATGTCGCCGTCCTCTTCCTCGTCCTCATCCTCGGCATCGGTCGGTGGCGCTGCCCTTTGCCCGGTGGGCAAAGGCATTGCTGGTCGACCAGCAGGTGCGGCGGGTCTCTCGTCGTCGTCATCGGCGGGCGGCGGTGGTGCACCGCCGCTTTTGGCGCGAATTTGTGCATTGAGCATGTCCTTGAGAGGGTTACCGCTGCTCTTCGGTGGTGGTGGAGCCTCATCGTCGTCGCCCGATGCCGGCGCATACGCGGGCACCGGTCGGCCGCTGTTCTCAACGTTGCCGTGCGGCGCTCCCTCTTCGTCATATTCGTCGTGCTCGCCGTCCGACAATTCAGAGGCCGGGTATTCCTCGTCACCGTGTCCACCCTCGGGTGCTGCGTCTCCACCTTCGAAAGGAGGAAACTCTGCGGCAGGCTCTTCTTCAGCGAAGTCCTCCGCACCCAAACCGGCGCAGTGCGACGAGTTGAAGAAATCGGTGCCAATCACGAAAGGGATCGGTCGGTCATAGATGTTTTCTGCCTGGTTAGCCTCTTCATCACCAACATGAAACATCGGCAGGCCGCCAAGACCAGCTTGGAAAGCTTCGCGCATCAAAACCATTGGGTCCATGTCATCGTTCGCCTTCTTCTCATCCGCAGCCTCATCGTCCTCTCCGTCGTCATCGTAAACTCTCTTTTTATAATTCGAAAGAGTTATTTATGAGATGAGAAAGAAGGCATAACATACGCGCAAAAAGAACATACATTTTCAATGAACTGCGTATTCCCCAGCATCAGAAACTCGTTGAATGTGTTGCGCAGGGACACCTCAGAGTGAGTGACGTCCAGGCTCAACTCATTGACTTTCGAAATACATGCTTGGGATCTGTCCAAAAATTGAGACGAAAGGTTTTGCAGCGCTTCGAGTAATTTCTGATCGGAGGCCAAACTCCAAGAGGAAACCTCGTCTTTCAGCGTATCCATCGTTTGTTTATTAAACCTGGATCGCGGAAACAAATATTATGGGAAAACTGTGCGATTCGCGAGCAATATGAAGCTCCACTATAAATCTTTTATCACAGACACTCCTCTGGCTATACTGTGATCCTGGAGTATCAATCTTCCGAAGATACCAGAAGAATAAAAGAGCGGGGCATATGTAATTTGCTGCGTCTGCTGCTGCTCCTGTCATCATCACCATGACCGACAAGCGACATCGTCGTCGTGTTGCCCCACCAAGTCTGGATGATCTTTTTACCATACACTTCGTCATCTATCAATACGGCATATTCTGCACAAATGTATGTTATCACAACGACTCGTTGTATTGATTGATTCGATTAATACCTCAAATCCTGCAAACGCCAGCGACTTTGTCTGAAACCACAACTTGTCTAAGACTTGACGCTAAGTATGGCGTCCAAAGTGCGGGCGCGTTTCGACAAAAGCTCGTTTCTTCGTGACTGCGTTTTTCGCTCAGTTTACCTTCATTTTTTCTGTCCACAAGACAGCACAGAGCTCATGCCAGCCCACCCTCACAGTCACGCTTGCTTGGAGACGAGACCGACAATAAATAAATGCCTGCGAACTCATATTAAAACGGGGAAACATGTCGCTGCCGGCTGTATTGCAACCAAAGTAAGCCCCTCTTTGATACGGGTTGATTTCTTGCTTCTGTTATCCTGAGCACTTTTTTGTTTTATTGTAGGGAGGATGATATCCAGAAGCTTCTGGCTGCCAGTGTTCACATTGGTGCCAAGAACTCTGACTTCAAGATGAAGGACTACATCTGGAAGAGAAAGAACGACGGTGTTCACATCTTGAATCTCTCCAAGACCTGGGAGAAGTTGGTTTTGGCTGCCAGAATCATTGTCGCCATCGAGAACCCTGCCGACGTTGTCATCATCTCCCAGACCACCTATGGCCAAAGAGCTGTTCTCAAGTACTCTCACTACACCGGTGCTCAGTGCATTGCTGGCCGCTTCACCCCTGGTTCCTTCACCAACCAGATCACGAAGCAATTCCGTGAGCCTCGTTTGATCATTGTCACCGATCCTCGCTTGGATGCCCAGGCCATCAAGGAGGCCTCTTACTCGAACATCCCTGTCATCGCCCTTTGCGACGCTGACTCTCCTTTGAAGTACGTGGACTGCGCCATCCCTTGCAACAACAAGGGTATCTACTCCATCGGCTTGATCTACTGGTTGTTGGCCCGCGAGGTTTTGAGAATGCGTGGAACCGTCAGCCGTGCTGAGGAGTGGGACGTTCCTGTCGATCTCTTCTTCTACCGTGACCCCGAAGAGTTGGAGAAGGCTGATGAGGTCGTAGAAGCCCCTAGAAAGGAAGTCGTTGCCGAGGTCGAGGCCCCTGCTGAGGTTGCAGAGTCTGCCCCTGCCGCTGAATGGACTGGAGCTGCTGCCACTGACAACTGGGAGTAAGTGTAGTTAGAATCCCGGTACCTTCATCTGTAACCCCATAAGGTTGCGAAAAGCCCCATCGCACACACCAATTGTCTTCTGAGTTTGATTGTGATTGTTTGTATTGATAATAGACAGAAAATGCACAATAGGTAACTAATCAATCGGGATCAACAACTTACTCAACTAGACGACTCTGCGCAACGCTCTTCACTCCACGAAGTTTATTCGCTTTTGACTTGCACAAACGTTTTCATCATAGATCATTGCTACTTGCCTCTGTCAACTCCCGTGATAGATTGCTTCCGTGGGCGAGAAAAGGAAGGGATGATCGAATCGACCAACTTAATAGTCGACGACAAATAACTGTGCGCAAATTAAGCGGATAGGAGTGGAGTGATCAATTCGACGCGATATTGCAAGATGTTCGTCCAGAATACGTAGTTGTTGTGTTTCCTTCATATAGTTACATTCTACTGCAAGATGAAACAAAGTAAATGCTATCTCAGAATTAAAACAATCCACTTAACTCAAAAAACCAGTTGGTGTGTATGATGGGGCTTTTGACAACCTTAAGGGGTTACAGATGACGGTACCGGGATCTAACTACACTTACTCCCAGTTGTCAGTGGCAGCAGCTCCAGTCCATTCAGCGGCAGGGGCAGACTCTGCAACCTCAGCAGGGGCCTCGACCTCGGCAACGACTTCCTTTCTAGGGGCTTCTACGACCTCATCAGCCTTCTCCAACTCTTCGGGGTCACGGTAGAAGAAGAGATCGACAGGAACGTCCCACTCCTCAGCACGGCTGACGGTTCCACGCATTCTCAAAACCTCGCGGGCCAACAACCAGTAGATCAAGCCGATGGAGTAGATACCCTTGTTGTTGCAAGGGATGGCGCAGTCCACGTACTTCAAAGGAGAGTCAGCGTCGCAAAGGGCGATGACAGGGATGTTCGAGTAAGAGGCCTCCTTGATGGCCTGGGCATCCAAGCGAGGATCGGTGACAATGATCAAACGAGGCTCACGGAATTGCTTCGTGATCTGGTTGGTGAAGGAACCAGGGGTGAAGCGGCCAGCAATGCACTGAGCACCGGTGTAGTGAGAGTACTTGAGAACAGCTCTTTGGCCATAGGTGGTCTGGGAGATGATGACAACGTCGGCAGGGTTCTCGATGGCGACAATGATTCTGGCAGCCAAAACCAACTTCTCCCAGGTCTTGGAGAGATTCAAGATGTGAACACCGTCGTTCTTTCTCTTCCAGATGTAGTCCTTCATCTTGAAGTCAGAGTTCTTGGCACCAATGTGAACACTGGCAGCCAGAAGCTTCTGGATATCATCCTCCCTACAATAAAACAAAAAAGTGCTCAGGATAACAGAAGCAAGAAATCAACCCGTATCAAAGAGGGGCTTACTTTGGTTGCAATACAGCCGGCAGCGACATGTTTCCCCGTTTTAATATGAGTTCGCAGGCATTTATTTATTTTCGCCACAACAAGGCTTGAAGCCGTCTCCGTCTCCAAACGAGGCTCGGGTTTGTGGACAGAAAAAATGAAGGTAAACTGAGCGAAAAACGCAATCGCTAATGAACACGTTTTTTCGCCACAAAAACACGTTGCTGTCTGACGCTTAAACCAGTGGTCAATCATGAATGTAACGTCAAAGTAGCTGAATATTCTCCTTGTTCTCCTGCCCCAAGCGGCACTTGCACAACGAAGTTTTCTTGGCTAGATTCTCTACCATCTATCGCCAGTTTTTCGTCCCTGTGCCTCGTAACTCATAATATTTTCTTTATCTTCCTTGTATCTTGTGTTGAAGAATGCAAAGAATCGGATTTTCTGGATCGAAGGCGCGGGCTCTGGCCGTCTTGTGCGGTGTAACGAGCGCGGTTGCATTTCAAGGTATCACAATGTGTCAACATCTTCAACTGCATTTATGACAGCTGATAAATGCTGATTGTCCATAGTGATTTCTCAAAAGAGTCGAGGATCTACACAATGCCTGGGTGCGTCGAATTCAAAGGCATTGTCTCAAGATGAGTTGAAGAAGATGGTCAGTCTCTTCTGTTTCTGCAGTAAACACAAGAAGTTTTAACAATTTTCTTGAATTCTAGGTGGGATACAAAGCCGTCGATGATCATGTCAGATCTGGCATGGTTGTGGGCCTTGGAACTGGATCCACTGCGTTCTATGCAGTGGAACGTGTCGGTCAAAAGCTCAAATCAGGCGAACTGAGAGACATTGTTTGCATTCCCACCTCTGAGAGAACAAGAGAGCACGCTGAGCAACTCGGAATCCCGTTGGTTACTCTTAATGAAAAGTCGGAATTAGATGTTGCTATTGATGGAGCGGACGACGTCGATCTTCGGTTGAATCTGGTCAAGGGCGGGGGAGGCGCCCTTCTTCGAGAAAAAATGGTGGAAATCATGTCAAAGAAGTTTGTTTGTATCGTCGATGAGTCAAAGTTGTCTTCCGGCCTGGGACCCCGCTTCCCTTTACCGGTTGAAATAACTCCCTTCTGCCACGAACATACTATGCGAGTGATCGAGAAGTTGCCATCACTCAAGGGCTGCAAAGCTGTCCTGCGCATGGGGAATGTCGCAAACAATAAGTGTGACGGTGATAACATTGCTGTGACCGACAACGGAAATTATATTGTCGACCTGCACTTCACGGAGACGATTCACGACGTCAACGCTGCCGCAAGAGAGCTTAAAACGACCGTGGGAGTTGTCGATCACGGTCTGTTCCCCTCAATGGCATCGGTTGTGATTGTCGCTGGCAAAAATGGAATTCGGGTTGCTGGTCGAGATGGTGGGGAGAGACCGTGGTGGGGCTAAAAAATTTCGCAAGTGCGGACGAGCAGACCATGTCTCTGTATCAGTCAATAATAATTTGTATCAATGCTCTCTATTGTTTCATGCGAGTTCCGAGTTTTGAATGGACATTGATTAGGTATTGCCACTTCAATACTTACACTGGCTGTCACACAGAGTGCACAAACCGTGCACATTCCATTCATCCACCGTCGCGATGAACCCGGCGAAAGCCACTGCCGTTGACGGGCAACACAGTAGCATATGAACACTGTAGCCTGTCGCAGGGCGAATTCGAGTATATCGTGCCGCGCGAGCTGAGAAGACACTCCTTTCTCTTCGCCATAACGATCTAGCTGGTCGTAGACCTGGCTCTTCAAGTTGGCTACTGCAGCCAACGTGGCACCCGTCAACACTTTTCACAGTAAACATCAAAGTATAGCACCAACTGCGAAGGTCACTTCTCCGTACGCTCTTCGTTCACGCACTGTGGCTTCTCGTACAGCGCGTCATTTGCCACATCCTCCTCTCGGTTCGACGAATTCGGCCCCGGACTGATGTTGTTAACCCATGCGAAGGAGCTCGGACGCAGCTTGTCCCCAAAACCCCCCGAGAAGAGCATCTGGTCCAAGGCACCAGCGACAATTGTCGATAACGCGTCGTCCAGCCAGGACGACGTTACGAACGGGGGATGGAGCCAACCGTCGGATGGGTCCATACGGCCACCTTTGATACAGAATCAAACAAGACTTTCGATATCCACATGATATATCCACCAGATCTGATATCGATCCCATTCTTCAAATAATGTGCGGGGGTGGGGAAGTTGTAATGTCGAGAAACATAAGGTGTATGCAGACCCCAGCCACAGTACCAATCGTAGACAAGGCGACAAGGTAATTTTGTTGGTATTCCAAATGTGGATAACGAGGTCATGTTGTAGGTGATTGTAAACAAAAACGATGATTCTAATGCGGCATTACCAGCTTTGCCAATCCCAGACTGCCGTCCCCGGGCCCATTTTTCTTATGGTCGTCTCTCCCACAACGGGCACAACAACAACACAGCTCAATTACAACAATACGTCAGAGCCTCTTCCCAGTCCTGACCCGACCCAGACCAAGATACACACGAAGAACGAATCCTCACGCTGCAATTACTTGTCTCCACAGTCTTATTCGGGTCGTATTTCGTGGGCTTTCGTGCTTTGGCAACAAGTGGCCGCCTCGGCGGAACAGGTCGCCGTCGACACGACGACGATGACCGGAGGCAGAAAGCGCCAAGTTCGGCGTTGAATCGAATAGACCGCTTAACTAGGCGACGGCTGTG
Source organism: Poteriospumella lacustris (assembly GCA_008000375.1). NCBI lineage: Eukaryota > Chrysophyceae > Chromulinales > Dinobryaceae > Poteriospumella > Poteriospumella lacustris. Next base: position 155,178 of record SMOI01000009.1, read on the forward strand.
GAGGACACACGTGCCACAGCGCCGCCCGTCAGCGTCGCCGTCGCCGTCGCTGTTCTGTTTTCGCAGGCACATGCGACCGCTGCGTCTATGCTGGCTTATCTTCGTCAAATAGGCCTTTGCGTTGCACGGCGGTACTTTCCAACTCGTGAGCAATCTGTTTTCGATCGAGAGATCACTCAGTCAGCTGAAGATGCGAAGATTTGTCTCGGTTGCTTTCAAGCTGTCCACGCCAGTGGCGCGTATGCCGGTGCCGAAAGTCACTGTTCGGTCTCTTTCCAATTTCCATCCTCTTGCTTCGGTATGAGTAATGCTTTTGGGTTACTTTTATCTCCAAGAAGGTTTCTTACAATCTTATGTGGTTTTCGCAGCACAAAGACACTGAGGACAATAACCAGGATACTTTCTTCGATTTCAGCCCGGAAAACTACAAAAGAGTACGTTTATTCCTGTTAGTTCTGAGGAAGAGAGGCATATTTTACACCGTATTTTGTTTTCTCAGGTCGAGCACATCATTGGTCGATACCCCAAGAATTACAAACAAGCCGCCACAATTCCTCTCTTGGACTTAGCGCAACGACAAAATGGCGGCTGGTTGCCTCTTGCAGCCATGAACAAAGTGGCCAAGATCTTGGACATGCCCCCCATTCGTGTCTATGAGGTTGCTTCTTTCTACACCATGTTCAACCGCACGAAGGTTGGAAAGTACTTCATTCAGTTGTGCGGTACCACGCCGTGCATGATCTGCGGCTCGGAGGAGATCAAGAAGACCATCGAAGACCACCTCCACATGAAGGAAGGTGAAACCACTCCCGATGGAATGTTCACCCTCCGCGAAGTTGAGTGCATGGGAACATGCGCCAACGCCCCCATGGTGCAGGTTAGTGACAGTTCGCTGTGTGTTATTGGGACGACCAACGCTTACCGCATTCTGTTCCGCAGTTGAACGACGACTACTACGAGTGCTTGACTCCCGAGAGCACGATCGCTTTGTTGGAGGCCTGTAAGGCTGGAAAGCCCCCCGCGATGGGTCGCTGGGGCTCGTTGCCGATGAACGGCCAAGTCAGTTGCGAGGGCCCTCTCGGCAAGACCTCGCTGAAGGAGCCCATCAGCGAGGACCACGCCAAGCTCTTCCGAACAGACGACTTCACCCCCAAGGTCGATCCTGCTTCAGTTAAGAAGACCATGGGATATTAATCAGCGCCCCCTGATGCGTATGGCGTCCCAGTAGATATTGTAAATCATGATAAGGAGGTATTTTGTTTGTCTTCGGAAGTGTTTTGTTTGTGTTTGTACAAGAGAATAGGGAGCAGGTTTAGTTTTAAATCGATTTAACGTCTTTCATCATGAATAATCCCCACCAAATCTTCTCCCCACCATCTCGGTTAGAATCCTGGATTCCATTTTTGCCACAATCATAGATGTCTCCGGAGAAACGCTGCCTTGGTATGCCGGCCTCAATCAAACTATACAGGAGAGACACGACAGTAACCTTGGGAGCAGTGACTCGCTGAGTATGTAACCGTGTGGACTTATCTATCTTGTACAACACGAAAAAAAAAAAACACCTACGAGACAAATGACAAATAACATAGCACCTTATCACGATTTACAATATCTACTGGGACGCCATACGCATCAGGGGGCGCTGATTAATATCCCATGGTCTTCTTAACTGAAGCAGGATCGACCTTGGGGGTGAAGTCGTCTGTTCGGAAGAGCTTGGCGTGGTCCTCGCTGATGGGCTCCTTCAGCGAGGTCTTGCCGAGAGGGCCCTCGCAACTGACTTGGCCGTTCATCGGCAACGAGCCCCAGCGACCCATCGCGGGGGGCTTTCCAGCCTTACAGGCCTCCAACAAAGCGATCGTGCTCTCGGGAGTCAAGCACTCGTAGTAGTCGTCGTTCAACTGCGGAACAGAATGCGGTAAGCGTTGGTCGTCCCAATAACACACAGCGAACTGTCACTAACCTGCACCATGGGGGCGTTGGCGCATGTTCCCATGCACTCAACTTCGCGGAGGGTGAACATTCCATCGGGAGTGGTTTCACCTTCCTTCATGTGGAGGTGGTCTTCGATGGTCTTCTTGATCTCCTCCGAGCCGCAGATCATGCACGGCGTGGTACCGCACAACTGAATGAAGTACTTTCCAACCTTCGTGCGGTTGAACATGGTGTAGAAAGAAGCAACCTCATAGACACGAATGGGGGGCATGTCCAAGATCTTGGCCACTTTGTTCATGGCTGCAAGAGGCAACCAGCCGCCATTTTGTCGTTGCGCTAAGTCCAAGAGAGGAATTGTGGCGGCTTGTTTGTAATTCTTGGGGTATCGACCAATGATGTGCTCGACCTGAGAAAACAAAATACGGTGTAAAATATGCCTCTCTTCCTCAGAACTAACAGGAATAAACGTACTCTTTTGTAGTTTTCCGGGCTGAAATCGAAGAAAGTATCCTGGTTATTGTCCTCAGTGTCTTTGTGCTGCGAAAACCACATAAGATTGTAAGAAACCTTCTTGGAGATAAAAGTAACCCAAAAGCATTACTCATACCGAAGCAAGAGGATGGAAATTGGAAAGAGACCGAACAGTGACTTTCGGCACCGGCATACGCGCCACTGGCGTGGACAGCTTGAAAGCAACCGAGACAAATCTTCGCATCTTCAGCTGACTGAGTGATCTCTCGATCGAAAACAGATTGCTCACGAGTTGGAAAGTACCGCCGTGCAACGCAAAGGCCTATTTGACGAAGATAAGCCAGCATAGACGCAGCGGTCGCATGTGCCTGCGAAAACAGAACAGCGACGGCGACGGCGACGCTGACGGGCGGCGCTGTGGCACGTGTGTCCTCCACAGCCGTCGCCTAGTTAAGCGGTCTATTCGATTCAACGCCGAACTTGGCGCTTTCTGCCTCCGGTCATCGTCGTCGTGTCGACGGCGACCTGTTCCGCCGAGGCGGCCACTTGTTGCCAAAGCACGAAAGCCCACGAAATACGACCCGAATAAGACTGTGGAGACAAGTAATTGCAGCGTGAGGATTCGTTCTTCGTGTGTATCTTGGTCTGGGTCGGGTCAGGACTGGGAAGAGGCTCTGACGTATTGTTGTAATTGAGCTGTGTGCTGACGTGGGAGAGACACCAGCAAAATGCAGTGTTGGTGTTGGGCCATGGCCCTGATGTTGGCTTGTTGCCTGGTATCGGTTTATTCGAACATTTCTCCATCGACTGTTGTAATGGTGAGTCTTCGCTCAACATTGAATCATTTGTCTCCCTTGGGTAATGACCAATGTGCGTGTGTGTGCCTGGTAGACCGGCAAGGTTGACGCTTCGAACAATAATAAGCAGCCGTTCGGTAAGGCAATGAACTCGGTGGGTTGTTGAAGTAGAAGTATATCTCATTGCGATGCAACTGTAGGCGAGCAAGTCTTCTCGGACAAAGACGCCGTCTTCCAGAGTCTGAAGGATCTGTACCGAAAGAAGGTGCTGCCACTGGAGATCGCCTCAAAGTTCTCTCATTTTGGATCACCACCGCTTGGTCCCAGCGATTTCGATGCCAAACCGATGGTTTTGGTGCTAGGCCAGTACTCTGTGGGCAAAACGTCGTTCATCCGCAGCTTGTTGCAGCGCGATTTCCCGGGTCAGCGAATCGGACCCGAGCCCACCACCGATCGATTCACAGTCTTGACGTTTCCTTCCGACCCCGACAAAGTCGGAAATGGACGTCATACGCCTGGTCATGCGCTGGTGATGGAAGTCGACAAGCCGTTTCGCGGACTGGCCAGTTTCGGAAACAACTTTCTGAGCAAATTCGATGGTGTTGAGGTGCTGTCACCGATTCTCCGCAATATCACCATCGTCGATACTCCTGGTGTGCTAGCCGGTGAGAAACAGAGAATCGGTCGTGACTACGACTTCAGCGAAGTGATCAAGTGGTTCGCGGAGCGGTCGGACATGATCCTCGTCATGTTCGACGCGCACAAACTCGACATCTCCGATGAGCTCAAGTCGGTGCTGGATGCATTGAAGCCGCATCAGGAAAAGATCCGCGTGCTGCTGAATAAAGCCGATTCGATTGACGCGCAGTCGCTGCTGCGGGTTTATGGAGCGCTGATGTGGTCGCTGGGGAAGGTGATTCAGACGCCAGAGGTGTGTCGCGTGTACATGGGCAGCTTCTGGGAACAACCGCTGCGCAATTTGGACAGCAAACAGTTGCTCGAGCGTGAGAAACAGGACTTGCTGCAGGAGATGATGACGCTGCCGCAGAATGCGGCCGTGCGACGCATCAACGAATTGGTGAAGCGTGCGCGGTCGGTGAAGGTGCACGCGTACATCCTGCACTACCTGCGCAAGCAAATGCCCTATGTTCTGGGCAAGTCCGAGAAGCAGCGCCGGCTGTTAGATCGCTTGGATCGTGAATTTGTGGCCTGTGCTCGGCGGTATAACCTGCCGTTGGGCGACTTCCCCAACGTGGAGCAGTACCGCCGTATGCTCGCGGAGGTGAAAGACCTGTCGGAGTTCAAGAAGCTGGACAAGAACCTCGTCTACGAGATGGACCGTGTGCTCACGCACGACATTCCGTTGCTTCTGAAGCGGTCATCGTTCAGTCCGAAGCTTGTGGACGAGGTGCGCGCGTTGGTGAACGATCCGATGCGCACGAGCGTCACGGACGTGCGCGGAGAGTCGTTGGAGTGAAGCAGTTGCCGGTTACAGGGGCAGGCAGAAGACGCCGCAGTTGTGATGCGAGGCCAACGGCAGCGTTGGACTCGCAGGGCGCGGTGAGTAACACGGCGGATGTGGCGATGGGCTGACATCGGCGGTGGGGGTGATGACTTGGATGTCGAAGACGCGGGCCTTGAGACGCTCCAGCTCCTTGGCCTGCGACGTGCAACGGCTCTGCGCATGGTGCAGCTCTGCGATGAGTTGTTCATGTCGAGTGTTGCTGCCGTGCAGTTCCTCTTCGAGATGAGCGATCGACGCGACGGCGGTCGTGAGTTGTTGTTGGTGACATCGCAGGGCGTCGAATGTGCCTGTCAGACGTCGTCAACGACCGTCGTGAGCTATTGGCTGGCTGCTTGCGAGATACTGCAATGGCAAAGAACGTGTACTTACGAGAGAGTTGTAGCTGCTGTTCTTGATACTGTAATGTCAACTCATCGTGCGTCGCCTGCGAGGCGCACTGCTGCGACTGACTTCGACGATGTTGCTCTGCCGACCGACTCCAAACGACTGCCGCCGCGCGATGAGCGAGCTGGAGGCGGCGGTGTTGAGCTTGGCTGGCGTCCAGTGCCTTCTGTAGACGGGTCACTTCCAGAGCGGATGGCAGCAGACGCTGCAGCTCGCGTTCCATTCGCTTGGACTCCTCCTGTGCCTGGATTCTTGCCGTCTCCAGTTGCTTCAGCTTCTGGAGCAACTCGAAATTGGTCAGACGAATCTGGACGATCTCCGACTCCAACACGGCCAATTGGTCGGTATCGTTGGTTTCGCCGGTCTGATCGGTGTCCGTCACTGGGCCACACTCCTCGCGGCGGTGACTGCGGGTCCACGCCTCGGCCTCTCGTATCCGATCACACAGCGCGAACAACTCCTGTCGCAGGTATTTGTTCTCCTCAACGAGGTCGTCAACATCAATGGAACGATCGCTCATCGCCTGCATGTTGACCCACTCAAAAGGTTCTGGCTGGATGGCGAGCCCGCGGCTATGAACCGCTGGTTGGCACAACCCCCGGCTCAGCTGACCGCTACCCAAGTCAAACCACTTGACCCTCTTCGTCGGTAGCTACGGATAGCGATTGTAAACATGCTACAGTAAAGAACCTTCAGACGGAGCTCCATGGTCGTCCATATTCTGAGCAATGACACGAAACAAAGTGAATTCCGAACCAGTCCCTCGCTGTTGAATGTGGCATGGCAGCAGTGGATTTATTGTTCGAAAAGAGATATAGCTGCTCACTGAATCAATTGAAATCAAAAGAAGAAGAAGATCTACAGTTGTCATGAATTTAATGAAGAGCACAATGTTCACCAAACGTTCAGAAACTGTCTAAGACTAATGAAGTTCGCATTCTTCAATTTCAAACTCATCGACACCGCCTTCACCATTACCACCGTCAGATAATCTTCTGAACTCTATATCACTGCTGCAATCGGGGTCGATCGGTTTTTCATCTTCATCTTCATGGTATCCGTATTCGGACAATCGTTCCTCATACGCCTTGTTTAAGCAAGCAACTGCATCTGTTTTGTTGCGAAAAACTCCTACGACAGTGGCAGAAGTACGCCCAGGGTCACTAAGTCGGTATTGTAGTTGGTGCACAACATACACAACATCAACACTCTTTGTAGCCTCAGCACCAGCGGTCTGTGACATGCTGTTGAATTTACCTGTTCAATTCAATTGTGACGTTTCATGTGCATTCTTCATGTCTCAAATGGGTGGCTGTGGGCTGCGGGAAATCGAAATATCCAAAAATCCCAGAAATAGTTGTTAGTGGTTTAGCTAGCCATGTAGAGAGTTATCATTCAGAAGCTTCGACCTTGGGCTACGAAGTGGTAGCGAGACATCTGTGGTCGCTCCTCCACTTGAAAGGTTCTGGCTAGATGGCGAGCCCGCGGCAACCGCTGGTTGGCACAACCCCCGGCTCAGCTGACCGCTATCCACGTCAAACCACTTGGCCCTCTTCGTCCATAGCTAGGGATAGCGATTGTAAGCATTCTACATCAAATAACCTTCAGACGGAGCTCCATGGTCGTCCATACTGAGCAATGACGCGAAACAAAGTGAATTCCGAACCAGTCCCTCGCTGTTGAATGTTGGATGTATTCTACGAAAAGAGATATAGCTGCTCACTGAATCAATTGAAAAGCAGAAGAAGAAGAAGATCTACAGTTGGCATGCATTTAATTAAGAGCACATCACCAAACGTTCAGAAACTGTCTAAGACTAATGAATTTCGCTTTCTTGAATTTCAAACTCATCGGTATCGGCTTCATAGTCACCTTCTTCAGATATTCTTCTGCGATCTCCATAACGGCTGGTTTTGATCGGTCTTTCGTGGTATTCGTATTCGGACAAACATTCCTCAAACATCTTGTTTAAGAAAGCAACTGCATCTGATTTGTTGCGAAAAATTCCTCTGACAGTGGCAGAGTTATGATCAGGGTCATTATTTCGGTAATGTAGTTGGTTCACAACAAACACAACATCAACACTTGTTTTAGCCTCAGCACCAACCTTCTTTGGCATTCTTTCGAATTCACCTGTTGAATTCAATTGTGTCGTTTATTCATGTCCTCAAGGCGGCTGCCAGCTGCGGGAAATCGAAATACCCAAAACCCCCAGAAATATCAACCCACATCTACCATGTTCCGGTATACTGGTATAGAGAGTGTTGGATATCAGTCAGAAGCTTCAACCTTGGGCTACGAAGGTATTCCCCATCTGTGGTCGCTCCTCCAGACAAAGAATTACATCAACCCGAAAAGTATCGGTGATACGTAGATCGACGATGCTCTCTTCCGATTGCGTAAGAAGGACATCTACTGTTAGAGTGATTAGTTAGTGGGGGAGATTAGGTACGAACGAGAGGCGATTGCGTTGAATTCTTGTAAGTCCCATCGTGATGCGTCTCCTATCGTCGTATCGTTGTCGTACCTGCGCATCCCACGACGCCATCAAACCCCCGACGATTGTTGGATCCTCTTCCTCTGTAACCGCTCCACCCTCATTAGTGATGACCCACACCTCCTGTAGAAGACTCTGCGAGGCAGACGTTCGCGAGGAGTTGGATGCCAATGGGTGTGCGTCGTGGCCCACGGCCATTGCACAGTCCCTCGGTCTATGATTGTGACACGGGCAGCCGCAGATCAGCGTTCCGGGGTACATCGCTCAGACATCGCTGCTGTGCAGCTCATTAACCACTTTTGGCATTTACAGCATCAACGAAACAGGGATCTATTCACACAGGCTGCGCAGTGGCGGCTGCCTATTTCTTCGCCGGCGCTCGCAGCTTCGGGTCGATTTCGTCCGGCGACAAGTTTCGAATCGAAAACAGTCGCGTCGCACGCTCCACATGCGTCCCGCCGCACTTGACTCCTCGCGCCATGAGCGCTGCTTTCAACGCGTCTAAACTGAACTGGAGAAGGTCTTCGGCGGACTGGGCCGCCGCGAGGGCCTCCGCGGGCACCTCCGCCACTGACGGCGCATCGCTCGTCGCTGAGCGCTGCGGATCCGTCGTCGTCGCCGCCGCAGACGATGACAACGACGTTGACGACGATGTCGATCGACTGGACGCCGCATCGGCGACGTCTTGGAAGAGGAAAGGCCGCTGGTGCACGTTGATGACGATGGACTCGCCCTGCTCCAGCGACGCGGCGGGGTGGAAGCGGCAGTCGCCGAGGCGGCGAGTGAACTCGAATGCGACCGCCGACTGCGGCGTCAGTCCCTGCAGGACAAACCCCATGCGCACGTGCACAAGGCGATCGTCGTCGTCACTGCCGCCGCTTCCGCTGCCGCTGCTGCTGTGGCGGTCGGAGCCGTCAGCGTCAGCGTCGGCGATGGTGAGCCAGCAGCCGAGCGTGTCGCCGGTCTCCCAGCTCATCCCCTCCGAGGACGCCCCGAACACGCAGGCCTGCTCCTTGCCCTCGTGAAGAGTGATTTTGCGCAGCCCGTCAATGGCCCAAGAGGCGCTGCAGTCGCCGACGCCATCGCCCGCCTCGTCCGCGTCGGCGGTCGGTGCGAAGCGGTCGTCGCACCAGCCGATCTGCATCAGTCCGTCGGTGGCGAGGTCCACTTCGAAGTAGTAGCGGCCCACCGCGTCGCACGCCATGCTCTCCAACACGATCGTGCCGAACTTGCTGTCGCCGATGATGCCGACGCCGTCGGGCGACACGTTCGCCACGATGCGACCGCTGGCGAGTCGCGAGCCCGACGACGACGACGACGACGACGATGCGCCGGCGGTCCGCGTCGCACTCTCCGTCGCAGCCTCGTCAGTCGCCTCCAGCGCTTTCTTGCTGCGCTTCGACGCACGGAGGCCCTCCGCGACGGACTCGGTTATGTCCGCCAGCGCGTCGTTGTGCTGCAGCAGCGGCGCCATGTACGCCTCCTTCGCCTGCTGCAGCTCGTCCCGCCGCGCCGACTGTACCGACCGAAGCAGCTCGTCTCTCGACGCCCCCTGCAACTCGTCCTCTCCGTGCGCGAATTCGCATCGCGCACCACGAGGGCAGCCCCAGAAGGCGGGCGCGCCCGGTGGCGCCGCGCGGTTGAGTCGCGCGCGTTGCCAGTCGGCGCAGATGGTGGTTTTGTAGCGCGACTTGATGAACTTCTTGTGCTTGCTCTCTTTGGTCGTGTCTGCCCACGTGGGTACAGCCATGAACCAGAGATTGATACCCGTGGGCGTCTCCTGGTCCACGTTGAAGGCCTCGCCTCGGTCGCGCGCCTCTTTCCACTTCGCCAAAATGATTTCGTGGTTGACGCTGCGCAGCCGTCGACCCGATAGATCGCGACACGCGCCGAAATCACGTGTCTGCTTCTTTCCCTTTTGCTTGGCCAAGCTCCTCAACTGCGCCCCGAAGCCGCCTTTGCCTCCCGCGACGCCGGCGAACCGCCCAACCAAAATCGCAGGGGCGCAACTGCGGTCCTCCTCTTCGAACGAAATGACAAGGTCGTCACTTAATTCTCGCAACGAATCGTTGAATATATCGATCGTGGCCCATAGCTCGTCGCTCGAATGAAACTCGGCGCTGACCACCAATGGTGCGTCGCTGTTGGGCCATTCTACCACTACCGTTGTCGAGGTCATCTGCAACTGGATCCACCCGAAACTACCAATGTATACAAGAGGGAAGGATCCTCTGGACAACAGTGTGATTGCCGGGCTCCAGAAAGTCTTCGCTTTGCAGTTTGCTTTCGCTTTTTCGCTGGCGAAGCGGCCGGACTTGTCGTCGTCGTCGTCGTGCTCATTTCCTAAGATCTCCAGACGCCCAGATCTCCCAGCGACGGCGACGATGACAGAGCGTTGGGGCCGCACAGTGGTCGCGGTGGATGCTGATCACCACGAAACTATAAATGCGTGTACGTTGGTGTTTGTTCAGCAGACGAAACGGTCCTGTGAGTTGACTTATGTATGTACATTGGTTACCCCACGTGCTGCGTAGTGACGAGTGCTGCGAAGCGAGTGTTACACTGCTACGCCATTTGGCTACGCAGCAGTATCGTGTGCAGCAAGGCAAAGCGAAACACAGGTAAAATATACGCGACAATGTCAACTTGATCAGAGGCAAGTTGAGAAAATGAAACGAGGGCATCGGTAACGGCGGTGAATAATGGCTCGCGACGAGGAACGGTACGGCGAAGAGAACACGCGGGAGAATATACAGCGAACACAGAGATAAAGCAAAGGCGATGGCAATGGCAATGGCAATGGAAGGAAGGCAAGCAGCCAAATCAAGACAACACATGGCCACTGTGGAGGAGATTGACGTGGAACAGTTCACGTTGCGTTTGGTGGTCTGAGCCGTCGACACTGGCGGGGGCAGAGCGCGGCAGCGACACTTGATCGTCGACGTCTTCAAAGTCGTAGTCTTCTGCCTCCCCGTCTTCTTCCTGGCTTTGCAGCGCCTGAGGATCGAGATGGGCGTTCATTTCCTCGCCCAACTCCACGTGGTTGTCGACGGACGTCGTCTTCCCCGTCTGCGGGGTGGACAGGCCCAGAAGCCGCCGACACTTCGCGTACGCCTTGGGCTGCATCACCAGGAAAATGATCAAGTAACCGACGCTGGCAATGGGCATTGTCAGCGAGGCGGCCAACTGCGCGGTGAACTGGAGGTTGGAGGTGTGCGGCGGATCGAAAGTGAAGCCTTTGCCTCGGTGGTAGTCGATGCCATAGGCCTGCTCGTACCACGCACATCCACTTCGGCTGATTAATTGCACAATCGGGTAGAAGAACAACCGAAGAGACAGCGCATTCAACGAAGATTCAGATTTGCTTCTGGAACCAGCCCGCGAGTTCATCCGGCGGGTCAAAAAGGCGGTCCAAATGACCAAAACGAAGTTGACGACGATGGATATCAACTTGATGTAGTAGTACAGCTTCAGGACTGAGAAGTGGGTCAGCGACCCGAACTTATTCGGATCTGCTTGCGACATTATGTACAGAACAACGTCAATCACCGCGACGACCACCACGGTGGTCATCATGGCGACGAAATGCTTCTTGATGTTGAAGGCTCTTTTGAAGTAGATAACGTAGAACGCAATGAAGGCAACCAAGTTGCTCGTCAAGGACGACGTTAGTCCGCTGAAAAGTTGCACGACGTTGGAAGTGATCGTCAAGTTCGGTACTCCGGTGTTGACGAGTCCAGAGAAGAAGGAAATGTCGTAGAGGAACTGAAAGAACGTCATCATCGTCACCAGCGACAGGTACGCATTCCATTGGCGGTGGAGCAATGAAAGAACTGCCAAGTTAATCGAGGAAGCAATCGACGCAATAATCGTTGCCAACAAACAGATAGCTTGGAACGTGCCGCGGTGTGTACCCAGCGACGTCATTTCTCATCGGCGATGGTCTTTGTTTGAGGGAACTTCTCTGAGTCCAGAATCGACTGCAACTTGAATGAGTTCGTTGAAGTGACCATCCGGCAGGCAAAAGATAGCAGGAGGATCTTTGTTGTTCAACGACGACGACGTTGTGACGGGGCTCGGACGAAGAAGTGCCACCCGCCGCCCGCCGCCCCGTCGAATCTTCGTCGTCGTCGCGGATTCCATACACAGACCCCAGACCTACCTGGGGTCTGAGTTCATCACACACCGCCCGCCGCCGCTGCTGCCCCTGTGCTCGCTCTGTGCTCTGACGCGGTTTCCGTCGCTGGAGGTCCTGTCGTCGTTGTGTTTGTCTACTTTATTGAGCAATCTCACCAAGAAACGCCATTGGATCGGAAAGCTGAACGTGACGACGGGCCGCGCTGGCTGGATCACCGTGAAGGCCATACTAAAGCACAGCGACGACGCGTACAACACTGCCTGGTGGACTGGTGGATGAAACGAAAATGAATACGTTTATTCGTCTTAGGTGTATGTACATGAAAGTGCGTTGCAGTCGACATGGTCGTCTACTCGACTGGACGAACGTGAAGCAGCATGCTCTGTGAAATGCCGCTGCTTTGCAGGGTTTGTGTCGTGTCTCCACCGTTCTGCTCGCTCAGATTGCGAACTGGCATACCAAAGCTGACCTCAAAGCGTTGCTCCGGAGACATCTACAGAACAACATCTGTTAGACACAGAGTATGGAACGACGCAGGCGGCCCGCATACCTCTTGAGCGATGCTCTGCAAAAGACTTAACAGCGGCTCATGCTGTGACCGCTGCAAAATGATCTGCTTGCCACTAGGGAGCTTGATCTTGAGGGCGAAAGGCTTCCCCACGGCACCCTCTGAGGTGCCGACAGCTGTAGCGGAACTGTCCAATACCTACAGCACCGTCACATGAAATGCGGCGAGAAAATCGCACTCGACAGAGCTGCCGTACCTCCTTCACCGAGAAGCCTCGCCGTGGCGATGACGACGACTTCGCGGACGGGGCCGAAGTCGAAGAAGAGGACAAAGGCAGATCCACGTCGACCGCTTCAACGACTTCAATGGCTTCGGTGACAGCGGGTGACTTGCCGAACATGAAAACGCTGTCAACCTGGTCTACCGGTTGGGCGACTGATGCAGTGCTCCTCGAAGCGAAGAGATCCGACTCGTTGATAGGCGTAGGTGATCGGTCGATAAAATCTTGAACTACAGCGAAGACAGATGAGAACGGAACAACTGGTCCAACTCGTTCGGCATCGGACTTACGAGATTCACCCAGACTGGCGGGCGTTGCTTTGCTACCTTCTTTGCGCCACTTCACGGCACCCGTGCGAGGGTCAACGATGCAAACCAATGGAAACGTGGTCACCTGTCAAGCGATAAACCGTGACGTGCTATCAATACAAATGTACCCGCCGTGCGACACTCACCTTGTACCGGGAGATGAACTTCTCTCCCTCGAAGGATATGTCCTGCTGCTGCCAGAAGATGAAGTTACAGGCGATCAGGTTCTTGGCCGTTTCATCGTTCCAAAAGTCCCTGTTCAACACATGACTTTGGAACTCAGATTCTCGCTGGATATTGACCAACAACCACCGATTCTCCTCCAGTGCAAGATCGCGGACACTGTCGAGTGTTCCCGCTGTCATGATATCTACGGGGGCCTGAAAGATAGACGCCAGCGTAGTTTTCGACGAAGGATCAGAACTACTCTTCGCCGATTTGAAAGCTGATATAACAGGAAGCGAAGGACGAAACTCTTGTGGAACAGCACGTCGTTACGAACAACTTGTACAGAATCGAAGATGCATTGCGCACATACCTTCACCAGGCATAGAATCAAATAATCTCCCTCGCTTCACCTGATCAGGTGCTCGAACATAATCGCTTTCGTCCGCATGACGCTTTTCTGGCCTCCCACCTACGCAGAAATCGATCGTTGAAATAAAAAGGAAACGCTCTACCGAGTAATATGATTGACCAACCATTATCATTGCCTATTGAATTAAGGAGCGAAGGGCTAATTGACACTTGTGGTGGTTTATCGCCATTTTCGAAGAATAATTGCACGGCAGTCTCGAGATCGAAGTTGGCCATTTCCAACCACGACTCGGCCGATTCCGCCTTGGCTCCAGTAAGAGCAACAAAACTATCGAACAAATTTCCCTCTGATGCCATGTTTCCCTATTGAGACAGATATTCTTGTTCTCGCTCTGGACACACGTCTCTGCCCCTGGAGTGAAACTTTCTACCCTCAAACCTCAAACCTCAAACCCTTTTTCTATTTTTGTTCCTTTGTTTTGTTCCTCTCCGTTCATCACCGTCATCATCATGCGCATTCCGATTTGAAACTGAAAAGATGGGCGGACGGACACACCTACTCTCAGATCACAGATTCACAGATTCACAGTTGTAAATTCGATAGTACGAAAAGGAATCATAAATATTTGCAGAATAACAATCAGAAAACGTCACATTTAGTACATAGGTTTGGGACAGTTGATTTTAGGGTTTAGGTTCTAGGTTCTAGGGGTCCAGGAAGAAATAACTGAGAAAAATCTGACGTCGAATTCCTGAAACGCCAGGTTGTGATGATGTGCCGGTGTCGGGGACGTCTCGTCATCAGCAGGTGGTCATCCGCTGCTGGCGAAGTTGCACAGCAACTTCTTTCCACTTCTGCTGTTTGAAGCGAAGGCGTCACCACGTGTTTGCTACCATTAAATCACAAGCTAATTGCAATCCTTTGTCTAAGTTAGTCACTAAACAAAAGATGATGAAGTTTGTTACTGATGCTGCTGCCACGGTGGCTAGACACTACAAGCAGGGAACCTTGAACTGGCCCATGATCATCTACATCTCGCTGGCGCATGTTGCTGCTGTCATCGGACTCTTCACTATTCCTAAGTGCCACCCCATGACCTTGTTGTGGGCGTTCATTCTCTGGCCCATCAGCGGTGTTGGCATCACTGGTGGTGTCCACAGATTGTGGGCTCACCGATCCTACAAAGCGTCGTTCGCATTGAGAGTGTACCTGATGCTTTCCAACTCGATCGCCAACCAAGGCTCTATTTGGCACTGGTCCAGAGACCATCGTGTGCACCACAAGCATTCAGAGGTAAGCCTGATCTTTCTTCCACCACACCGAGGGCGACACCTAATGGAGCTTCTCTTGTTTCAGACTGATGCGGATCCTCACAACGCAACTCGCGGATTTTTCTTCGCTCACATGGGTTGGCTTTTCGTGAAGAAGCATAAGGATGTGATTGAGGCCGGCAAGAAGCTTAATTTCGATGACTTAGCAGAAGACTCCGTGGTCATGTTCCAGAAGAAGTTTGACCCATGGTTCGCGCTCTTCATGTGCTTCGTGTTCCCCGGTCTGGTGTGCACGCTCTGGGGAGACAACTTCTGGAACGGCTACTGGGTGGCTGGCGCATTGCGTTACATCTTTGTCCTGCATGTCACTTGGCTTGTTAACTCCGCAGCTCACTTCTTCGGTGACCATCCTTATGACCCCACATCGTGGCCCGCAGAGAATCCTATTGTGTCCTTCCTTGCCGTCGGCGAGGGCTGGCACAACTGGCACCACAAGTATCCTTTCGACTATGCCGCTTCTGAGTATGGCGTGGACAAGCAGTATAACCCCACCAAGCTCTTCATCGACGTGTGCTGCATGCTGGGCCTGGCCTCTGACCGAAAACGCGCCACTGGAGCTTGGTCGAAGTTGAAGGCGACTCGCGGAAAGGAAGAGTAAACACAATTTTGAGCAAGGAGTCACCACCCCCGTGACAATTATATGTACAGAGTCTTATTGGCAGCGGAAGCATAATTCATGCGTTCCTCTGCATCACAACCCCCATAGTCTTTCACACGACCGCGGTCATTTTGTTTTATCAACCTTTTCTAAGTACTTTGGCTACTTTCAAGAACTATTGATGTGTTGACAGTCTGTGGAATAGATGACTCTTGCGGTGTAAAATGCCGATCCGCTTGAACGAACAGGACACCGTCGGCTCGGACATCCAAACGAGACGACTCCAACACCGAGCTGGTGTTCAGCCGGTCCGACTCTTCTTGGTCACTTTCATCGGTGGATTCAAATCCCTTGGGGGCAATGGACGATGAGTTCAGACTGCCCACAGAGCTTTGCAGACCGCCCCGCTTGGATTTGCGTTGTTTATCTTTTCGAAACCTCCGCACAGCGTCGCTGGTGGGATTTCCAGGCGGCTACACGACAAAGCAGGGTCATCAACGACAGAAACGCTTTCGACTGGACAAAGAAGAAACTTACTTTGAGATCTTTGAGCTTCATGACGGCCTTCATGACGTTGTTCGGCACGAAGCCTATCCGAGAGGAGATGTTGTCGACGATGTTGGCGCACTGCTCATCGACGTCACCTTTCAGCCGAAGGGACTGCAGACACAAGTTGACGTAGTTTTGTTGCGACTCTGAAAGTGTTCGCGTGCTTCGCTCCAGCTCCGAAGAGAGAAGATCGACGGTTTTCAGCAAGGAAGCGTTCTTGTACTCCAGCACAGCTTTATCTGCCTCCAGCTCTTGAATTCGCTGTTCTTTTCTTGCCAGTTCTTCGCTGAGCTGAGCTTGTACCTTGCTGGATTCGTTGCGAAGGTTTTGATTGTTATCTCGTAGCATGTTTAGCTGCACTTTGTGATCTCCGGAGACGCAGACACGCTCTAAGTCTCTCAACAGGAGAGACGACACCTGCGAGTAAGCCGCGGTCCTGCGGACGATAACATCACAACGCTCAACAGCTGCACAAACACATGGAAAAATACAGTAACAGACTGACCTATTGATTGTCACAGAGCCAGAGAGCTTCTCTATGGCCAGTAGGACAGCAGAAAGCTCCTCATCAACCATTTGCTCTGCACGGCCTTGCAAGTGACCCGAAAACGAGGTCAAATCATGCACAGTTCTGGCCGCTCCGCCTTTGAGCAATATTTGAGCAATCTGAACAAGTGTCAATCGCAAAATTTCTTCGTATCCACCATCCAACAACGTGGATGCTGCGGTTCTCATGCTTTTACTGCTGCTGCTGCTGCTGCGAACAAAAGAACTTGACGTTGACGCTTTCGAGCGCCGATGATCATGATCAAAACTTTTAGTCAAGCTCTTTCTTGTACTGGATAGTTTTGATGCTCTTTCGCTGCAAAATATAAGAACCAAAGTGAATAAGTACCACGCTGTAGTCGGCTGTTGTTCTTTCCTACCTCATATCTCCTCTGATAAACTTTGATACCAAACGTTTTGAAGCTGACGGGGAATCAGTGATCTCTGGGTTAAGATATTCGCTTGATACGTCCGTTGACACCTGAGAATAGGCCAAGCCTAAGGCCTAACTTCTTTTCAGTTCATATTCAAGTGACCAGCAGGCGGCAGGGCAGACCAACGGTCCTCTCTCCGTCATCGTCGCCATGTCTGGAGCCAAACAAAAGTGAAACGTCCGCTGCGTCAGCCTCTAGGTTCGTTTGGGTGTCTCTGGGGACGCCGTGTGAGCTGATTTTGGCCATCGACAAATCCAAATAAACCATAAACTGACGATTCAAGATCAATTCATTGCCCATTCGGTGGCTGATCCTTGATATATCTGTCAAGAATCTATCGCGGGTGCGTTCTACGGATCGGACTTGACAAGCTATAGAGCGAGGCTGGCGGAGCAGCTGTCGGTTCGAACAGAACGTTCACGTGAGCTAATTACAAATGGAACGCGGACGCCACGTGTGGGTCCGCAATAGGGCGTTTAAAACCGATCCTACCCTCAATGCGTGGCAAAATGGAGTAGTCAAAGACAAGGTGAGCGCGGCAGAGGTGGCTATGCATTGACGTCGACTGAATAGAGACACATGTTTGCGAACAGACGTTGGCGTCGGACGGCACAACCCTGGCCACCATAATCATAGACGGCAATGACGAGCAAGTATTCAAGTAAGTCTTCGCAGCTTTGTGTACCTTATTCTGTTCGATAACCACGAGAGGTTGCAGGATTCCGCGCGGCGAGGAGGAGTCGACCGACGTGAAGCTGAAGAACCAAGTCAACATCCACGAAGTCGATGATATGAACACACTGGCTCATCTCAATGAGCCTGAAATTGTCTACACGCTCCAGGAGCGCTTTTTCAGTGGTTCGCAGATCTTCACGTTCACCGGTCGCATTCTGATCGCGTTGAACCCGTCAAACACCATCGAACCTGGCATCGCCAGTTCAAAGCTTATCCAGCGCTACGCCGATGTCATTCGTCGTCGACAAGACCTTCTCTTCGACTCCGTTTCCGCTGAAAATCAGAACCAAAAGGCCTCCGTCCTCATCAGCGGTGAGAGTGGCTCTGGCAAAACCGAAACGGCCAACATGATTCTCAAGTGCATCGCGGGCCGCGGCGCCGCGCAGAACGTTTGGTTTCAGAAGGTTTTGTCCGCCAATTTGTTGCTGGAAACCTTTGGCAATGCGAAGACGGCGAACTCGGAGAACAGCAGCCGTTTCGGCAAGTTGATCGACTTGTCGCTGTCGGCGGACGACACGCTCGTCGGCTGCGAGTTCCGCACGTACCTCCTCGAGTCCTCGCGTACCGCGTCGCAACTGACGGCTGAACGCAACTTCAACATCTTTTATCAGCTGCTCGCTGGCTCCAGCGACGAGGACCGCGACCGGTGGAACTTGAAGCCCGCCAGCTTCTACAACTTCACGGCGCAGGGCGGCGAGCAAAACGCGATCGCCAATTATCGCGACGATCGCGCGCGTTTCAAGACCTTCGTCGACAACGCGACGGCGTTGGACGTGTCGAGAGGCGACCTCGATCAGCTCTTCGACCTCATCGTCGCCATTCTCGAGCTGGGCGAGGTCGCCTTCGCCGACCTCGACAGCGGCGGCTGTTCGATTCTCGACGAAGACGACGTCTGGGGCCCTCTCCAACGCGCGGCGTTGCTTCTGGGTATCTCTACCCATGCGCTGCAAGAGCTGCTGACGGTGAAATTCATCGCGGCGCCCAACGGCGAGCACATTCGCAAGCTGCTCAACAGCGCACAGGCGAGCTCCGTCCGTGATGCCATTGCGAAGGCGCTGTACCGCTCGCTGTTCGATTGGCTCGTGGACTTGGTCAACGACAAGCTGCGTCGCCCTGAGGAGCGCTCTGGCAAGGGCGTGCTGCTGGTGGACATCTTCGGCTTCGACTCGTTCGAGCGCAACTGTCTCGAGCAGCTGTGCATCAACTACGCGAACGAGACGCTGCAGCAGCTCTTCAACTTCCACATCTTCAAACAGGAAGTCGAGCTGTACGAGTCCGAGGGCGTCTCCTTCCCGGGCTTCTCCTTCGCCGACAACCAGGCGAACATCGACCTCATCGGCAACGGCGTCTTCGCCGCCCTCGACGACCAGTGCAAACTGCCCAACCCCACCGACCGCCGCTTCTTCGGCGTCCTGTGCACCAAAATGGCCAACCAACGGCTCTTCTCGTCCACGCGGCCGCAGCAACAGGCGATGCTCTTCACGGTCACGCACTTCGCCGGCAGCGTCGAGTACACCGC
Organism: Poteriospumella lacustris; assembly: GCA_008000375.1. NCBI lineage: Eukaryota > Chrysophyceae > Chromulinales > Dinobryaceae > Poteriospumella > Poteriospumella lacustris. Next base: position 174,274 of record SMOI01000009.1, read on the forward strand.
CGAGGGCATCATCGACCGCAACATCGACAACCTCCCCGCCGAGACCAGCCGCGTCTTCGGCCTCTCGCACAACGCGGTGATGAACGCGATCTGCGCCCCCTCCGTCGCGTCCAACGCCACGGCGAGTACGCCCAGCGCTGCTGCTGCTGCTGCCGCCGGCGGTCGGCGCCGATCACTGGCGCAAAACGACGCGACGCACGCGGCCCACGCGGCGTCGAAGCAGATTCGCAATCCCCCGAGCTTTGTGGCGCAGGTGAAGGCGGATCTGAGTCTGTTCGTGTCGGAGGTGCGCCACACGACGCCGCACTACATCCGATGCCTCGCCCCCTTCGCGCGCACGCACAAGGCGGCCGTGAGCCAGCCGCGCCGCAGCCGCTTCGACCACGGCGCCGTCGTCGAGCAGTTGAAATACGGCGGCATCTTCGAGGCCATCCGCATCGCGCGCACGGGCTTCCACTCGAAGCTGCACTTCCTCGACTTCTACGCGCGGTACCGCGTCGTCGTGCGCAGCCTGCAGCCCGACGAGGCGTATCGCTTCCCGCGCATCGGCGACGCCGACGAGGCCAAGGCGCACGTGCCGCAGCTGCTCGAGCTCATCTTCGCGTACCAACCGGCGCGCACCGTCGACGACGCGCTGCTGCCGATCGCGCCCTTCCGGCGAGAGCACGTGCAGGTGGGCCACACCTGCGTCTTCGCGAAGCGCGTCGAGCACGAGAACTTGGAGCTGCTGCGCGCGCACGCGCTGCGCGCCGACGCCATCGCGATCCAAAAGGTCGCCCGGGGCTTCGCCCGCCACCGGCGCTTCCAAGCGCTGCGCACCGCCAGCCGCATCGTCCAGCGCTACGTCCGCGGCCACTTGACGCGCCTCTTCCTGCGGCGGACGAAGCTGCTGGCGCTCGCGACGGTGTTTCTCCAGCGGCGCTTCCGCCGGCGACGGTTCCACCGCAGCGTGACGCGGATTCAGTGTCTCTTCCGCTGCGCCCTCGCGCGGCGCCGGTACCGCGTGCTGAAGGCCGAGCACCAGAAGCTGCTCGACCTCTACGGGCCGCTGCTCGTCGCGCGCAACATGCGCACGCGCCGCAAACTCGACAAACTCACCGCGTCGATGTACCGCCGCATCACGCCGCCGCCGCTCGAGCTGAAGCTGCAGCGCTACGCCGCCGCGGAGCGCGACCTCGTCGACCACGTCGCGGCGATGGTCAGCGGCGCGCAGCTGCCGGGCGTCTTCCAGCGCCAGACGACCGAGTACGCCGCCCTCGTCCGCGCGCTGCACGAGCACCTCGCCGCGCTGCCCGTGTCGCCGCTGCGCACGACGCTGGCGCACGTCGTCGCGGAGCTGCGACCCGCCCACACGCTGCTGCACACGCGGGCGCTGCTGAGCGACAGCCTCGTGGGCCGCGCGCTGGGGCCGACGCTGTGGCTGCACGTGAGCGGCGACGGCGACGGCTCCGCGGCGCGCGACGCCCGCGACTCGACGCCGCCGCTCACCGAGGACCACGCGCTCTTCGGCCGCATTCGCGCGCTCATCGCGACGCTCGTGGGCGCCGAGGACGAGTGCACGCGCGAGCTCGAGGCCATCGACGAGCTGCGCCACGCGCTGCTCGCGCGCGTGCGCGCGCAGAGCGCCGCCCTCGACGCCGCGACGGCCGACGCGGCGGACGCGACTGACGCGGAAGCCGACGCGGAGCGCGCGGCGCTGGACGAGCGCATGCAGCGCGTGCGCTTCGTCGAGTCGGTGCTCTTCGTGCTGCGCAAGTTCTACGAGGCCTTCGTGCGCAAGCTCTGCGCCGACTTCGGCGCCGCGTCGCCGCTGCGGAAGACGGCGGCGTCGCCGGCCGCGTACCGCCGCCGCCTCGTGCGCGTCGTGCAGCAGCTGAAGCGCGGCGCGATCAAAGTCTTCCAGCAGGCGCACGACCGCCGCGCCTTCTTCGACTACGCCGGTTTCCTCGCGAAGCTCGAGGCGCAGGACAAAGCCGACCTCTTCGCCTTCGAGCGCCAGCAGCGCTTCGCCTTCGACAAGCTGCAGGCGGCCGAGGGCGGCCTCATCGCCAAGATCGCCGCCCTCGAGCGCCAGCGGTTCGCGTCGATGCGCGAGCGGCTGCAGTTCACCGAGGTCGACGGCGTCGCGTATCAGCGCGCGCCGCCGCAGCCGGGCGTCGCCTTCGCGGTCAACGCGCTGCACAACGTGCTGCAGAACGAGCTGACGCCGCTGTCGTGGCTCGTCAAGGTGCAGGCCGGCGTCCACGTGCACGGCCGCGCCAGCTTCTACGAGGCGACGAGCGGCGTCGTGCGCAAGAGCCTCGGCGACGTGCTGTACGACCCCGTCGGCGTCGAGCTGCTCGACTCACTGTCGTTCACCGCCGCCGTCGTCACCACCTGCGTCTTCGGCCTCACCGCGCTGCGCCCGCAGCAGATCCTCGTGCGCTCCAAGGGCGGCCACGGCCACAGCCACAGCGGTCACAGCCGCAGCGGCGGCGCGGGCCTCGTGGCGAGCAACCGCCCGATCCAAATCGCCGGCTTCCACTGCGACGAGGCGCTCGCGCAGCAGTTCCACGACGCCGCGTCCCCCGCGGCGCTCGGCGCGCACGCGCGGCGGCTGCGCACGTTCAGCGCGAACAACGTGAACGTGCTGTTCTGCCTGCCGCAGATGGACGAGCCGCTGGACGCGACGTTCGTGCAGATGCTGACGCTGCCGGGCGTCTGCGAAGAGATCGTCTGCGCCTGGCTCTGCGACCTGCACCAGCAGAACGCGCGCTACGCGAAGCTGCGCGCGCACGGCTTCACGGCCGCCGACCTGCAGCAGCTGCACGTGCCGATCCGCGTGCGGCCGCGACTGAGCCTCGTCGTGCTGCGGCGGCTGCAGACGATCGTCCAGCTGCTGCAGAACCAGCTGCACAGCGACGCGGCGGACGGCGGCCTGCGCCTCGTGACGCACGGCGACGTCGTCGAGGCGTTCTTCGCCGAGCTCAACGTCGTCTTCGCCGAGCTGCGCAACGCGAGCGACTTCGCCGAGGGCGTCGCCATCGACGGCCTCGCCTCCTTCGCCTACGTCTACCACACGGCGCTCGCCACCGCCGCCACCGCCGCCGCCGCCGGGGACGCCACCTCGCCGGCCACCGACGGCCACGCGGCCAGTGGCGGCGGCAGCGCGGCCCGCGGCGCGTCGGGCAACGCGCTGCGGTCGCGGTCGTCGGCGGTGCGCAACAGCATCGCGGCCGGCGACCACCGCGGCGGCCTCGCCGACGCCGCCCGCGCCGCCCGCGCCGCCCTCGAAGAAGACGCCGCGTTTCACCGCGACGCCGCCGCGACCGCTGCGCAGCGCATTTTCGGCGGCGTCAAAGACGACGACCACGACGACGACGACGGCGACGTGTTTCGCGAAACGGTCGCCGACCGCCGCGACGACGACGACGACCCGGCGCACGACGACGATGACGCCGCTGACGCGGCCGACGACGACGGCGACGTGGACGGCGATGGCGATGGGCTCGACCAGTTCTACGGCAACGCAGACGCGGGCTCGCTGAGCGGCCGCAACGACGGCGCCTCGCGCGACGCAGACGCGGACGGTTTCGGCTACGACACGTTCGCCGCGTACGACGACGACGACGCGCGCGACGTCGACGCGGCGGCGTCGTTCGCCAGCGGCCACAACGAACTGCGCAGCGCCGCGGCGGCGGCACCGAAGGCGGCCGCCCCGTCGAAGGCGACGGCGCCGCACCGGCGCAAAACGGTGACGCTGCTGCCGGCGGAGGACGGCGATGGCGACGGCAACGGCGACGGCGACGGTGACGGTGACCTGTACGCAGCCTTCGACGACCCCGACGCGGCGCTGACGGCGGCGCCTGTCGAGCTGCCGTTTAAACAGTTCGAGGCCTTCGCCAAGAAGCTGAAGACGAAGCGGCAGAAGGACCGTTGGCTGCTCGAGCTCACGCGCCGCAGCTTCGACCCGCACCGCAGCGGCGACGGCGACGGCGGCGACATTTCCGTCGAGGAGGAGGCGTTTCACTTTCTGCGGCGCCTCGACTGGCGCTCGTTGGCGTCGATTACGCCGCGCGCGCGCGCGGTGGACGTGTGCACGTCGCTGGGCAAAGCGCTGGCGTTTCTGCCGAGCGTCTGGTTCAACTTCGTCGACGCGTGGCAGCTGCGCGCGTTCTTCGGCGCGTGGCTGCGCAGCGACGCCGCCTGCCGCCGCAACGACGGCGCCGACGCCGCGGCGGTGCCGCTGGCGACGTGCGAAGTGATTCTGCACTTCGCGACGATGGAGCAGCTGCAGCGCGTGCGCGACTGGCCGCTGCTCGCGCGGCTGCACCGGCGGCTGCGCCTCGACGTGAAGCTGGCGCTGTCGACGGGGTCGGCCACGCTGCAGCGGCTGCACGGCGACGGCGGCGGCGGCAGCGGCGGCGGCGACGACGCGCTGGAGGCGCTGCAGTTCGACCTGTACGCGTACCACCCGTCGAGCTGGGACGCCGACAGCGACGGCGGCGGCGGCGGTGGCAGCGGCGAAGGAGACGACGACAGCGACGCCGACGCCGACGGCGACGCGGCGGGCGTCGCGGGCGACGCGCTGCTCGACGCGCGTCTCGCGCCGCAGCGGGCGCTGCGCCGGCGGCTGCTGCGCGTCGTGTTCTCGTGCGCGAATCTGATGGCGGCGGACGACGCGGCGCGGCTCGAGCGCGACGTGCGCGTGCTGAAGGACACGATCGCCGCGTGCTGCTTCGGCGGCGCCGACGACGACGTGCACGGCGGCCTGCTGGCGGCCTTCACCGCGCTGCTCGTCGAGTTCCCGGGCCTCGCGCCCATCGCGACGGAGCTGGCGCAGCGCGGCAAGTTCCGCCGCGACCGCGCGCTCGTGCACCGGCTGCTGGCGCACGCGCACGTCGAGCGCTTCGAGGCGACGGTGCTGGCGCTGCTGCGCGCGCACCCGGAGGCGCTGCTGCTCGGCGACGCGGCGCGCGGCGGCTGGCTGCCCGCCGACGCCATCCGCCGCCTCGACGAGCCGGCGCACGCGGCGCTCAAGTGGCGGCTGCTGGCGGCCGTCGTCAACTTCGCCGCGGAGCCGCCGCAGCGCGCGCTGCTCTCGACGGCGGCGGCGACGGCGGCGGCGGCCGGCGGCGGTGCCAACGCGACGGCGCCGCGCGGCATCTTCACGACGCTGCGCGGCGAAGAGGAGCTCGTCGTGCGCGCGGCGGCCTTCGACTTCGCCGCGACGGCCGCCGAGCTGCGGCTGCGGCGCTTCGACTGGTCGAAGCGCGACGCGCGCCACGACGCACCGCTGCTGCTGCGACTGCTCATCGACGAGGCGCGCGCCGACGCCGACGCCGTCGACGCCGCCGACGCCGACGCGCGCCGCCGCGCCGCGCTGCACTGCTACCGCCTCGCGACACGCGCGATGCAGTCGCGTGTCGCGGGCCACGAGCTGAGCGCGGCGGCGGCGGAGGAGGCGCTGTGGGCGCTGACGGGCGGCCTCGACGCCGCCGCCGTCGCCGCGGCCATCGCCGGCGACGCGCGCTACGTCGCCAGCGCCGCGCACTGCGACGTCGCGTGGCGCTGCGGCCTGACGCCCGCGACGCTGGCGGCCAGCGCCATCGCGCGCGACCTCTGCGCCGCCTTCGCACCGGGCACCGCCGCTGCCGCCGCTGCGACGGCGCCGGCCGCGGCTCTCGCTCCGACGGCGACGGCGTCGTCGCTGACGCAGCGCGCGGCGTCGTTCGGCCGCCCGGCGCCGGCCGCGGGGCTGCGCATCGTCACGAGCCCCGACGCGGCGACCGGTTCGCCGCTGGCGACGCCGCGCAGCCCCGCGACGCTGCCGCCGCTCGAGACGCCGCGTGTCGCCGCGCAGACGCCGCGCCGCGCCGTCGCCGCCGCGTCGGCCACGGCGGCGGCGGCGTACGCCGCAGCGCTCGTCGCCGACGCCAACGCGCCGCAGCGACCGGCCGCCTACTCGCGCGCCGTGCGCGTGTCGCGTGTCGCCGCCCCAGCGACACCCGCCGCCGCCGCCGCCCGCGACGACGCGTCGCCGCGTGTCGCGGCCGCTGCACCGTCGAGCCGCCGCGACGAGGCCTGCGCCGAAGAGAAACCGTCGCCCGCCGCCGCCGCCGCCGCTGCGCCGCCGCTGCCGACGCCGCCGCAACCGACGAGGGCGACGACGACGACGACGCGGCCCGCGACGCCGCCGCTGGCGCCGCCCCCGTCGCCCCCGCGCGCCCCGCGGCCCCGCGGCGGCGCCCATCGTCGCGGTGGCCGCCGCGGCCGCAGCGCCGAGCGGCGCCGCCGAAGCGAAACGCTCCGCGTCGCCGTCGCCCGAGCGCAGCGGCTTCGAAGACTTCGCGCCGAACGCGCGCGCGTCGCGGTCGGCCGACGACAAAGCGCTCGCGGCCACCGCCAACCCGCTGCGAGGTACGCCGCCCCCCGCCGCCGCCTGTGTCGCCTGTGTCGCGTGTGTCCTGACCGTGTCTCGTGTGTGTCCCGACTGTGTCTCGCTGCAGCCAAACTGAAGCAGATGCAGCAGCAGCAGGCGAAGCGCGCCGCGGCGCCAAGTGACGCGGCCGCGGGCGACGCGTCGTCCGTCGCGACGCTCACCGCCGCCGCCAACGCGAAGGCCGCCGACGCCGACGCGCTCAAAGGTAACTGTGTCGCCGTGTGTCCCTGTGCGTGTCGCTCTGTGTCGCTGACGCCGTGTCTCTCTCTGTGTGTCTCGCTGTATGTGTCTCGCTCTGTGTCTCGCTCTGTGTGTCGCTGTGTGTCGCTGTGTGTCGTCGGGTGTAGCGCGTATGCGGCGCAGCAGCGTCGAGGCGACGATGAAGTTCTGAGGCCCCCGCCCTGCCCCCGCCGCCGCTGCGTTGGGCTCCGTGTAGCCCACCCGCCGCTCTGCCCTCCGGCGACCGGCGGTCGACAGCGGTTCGTGTGTCGTGCTGTGTCTCGTGTGTCCGTTGCCTTTGTCGTGTGTCGTTTGTCGTTTGTCGTAGTATGTTCCCTCTTGTCTCCTCTTTGTCGTTTGTCGTTTGTCGCTTGTCATTGCACGGTCCCTCGTTCGTGACTCGTGACCCCCTCTGCCCCTTTCCGCCCCCCCCCCCACCGCTTTCCTCGCTCTTTCGTTCTCTTTCGCACAGTAACCACTGCCCTAAGGCTCCTAACTACCTCGCCACGGAACGTCGTCAGTCTGTCCATCTGTTTGCACGTCTCTCTCGTTCTGATGGCAGAAAGCAGCGGCAAATACAGCATGCTGTAGCAGACCGGACGGGAAGGTCAATACCGCCGGTGGCAGTGAAACATGTCGTGTGTCCTTTGTCGTTTGTCACGAGAATAGTGTGTCCTTTGTCATTTGTCACTGGAATAGTGTGTCCTTTGTCGTATGTCGTTTGTCGTCGGTTACAGTGGTCGCGAGCGGCCGCCGCGGCGACCGTCGCCGTTCTGCGAGTGACTATACCTCTCTCTTTCTCTCTGTCTCTCTGTCTGTCTCTCCTCTCAGCTCTACGCTACGGCTGCCGCTCAGCTGAACCAGGAGACTTTCTTCTTCGGCGACGACGACGGCGTCGACGTCGTCGCGTCGTCGGTGGTCGTCGCGGCGGCGGCGGCTTCGGCGGCGGTCGTCTCGGTGGCCTCCGCCGTCGCCGCGGCGTCGGTCGCTTCGTCGCCAGTGGTCGCGGCGGTGGCAGTGGCCTCCTCCGTCGCAGCGGCGGCGGCGGCGGCGGCGGCGGCTTCGTCGGCCTCGCTGACGGGCGGCTTGAGCACGGCGTCGACGACGGCGGGCTGCGCGGCCCGCAGCTTCTCCAAATTGTTGCGCGTCCGCACCGTCGCCGGGTGCTCGGCGCCCAACGTCGCGGTGCGGCGCTCGAGACACTCGGCGTAGTAGAGGGCGGCGGGCGCGACCTGGCCCACCTGGTGGTAGAGCGCCGCGAGGTTGTTGAGCGCGTTGAGCGTGTCGACGTGGTCGTCGCCGAGCGTGCGCCGCCGCTTGTCGAGGCAGTCGAGGTAGCTCTGCTCGGCCAGGTCGAACTTGCCCTGGCTGAAGTAGTTCACCGCGAGGTTGTACGCGACCATGAGCGTCGCCGGGTGCGTCTCGCCGAGCGTCTGTCGCCGCCGCGCGAGGCAGTCGACGTAGAGCGGCGTCGCGAGGCGGAACTGCTTCCGGTTCTGGTACATCAGCGCGAGGTTGTACTGCGTCGCCAGCGTCTGCGCGTGGTCGTCGCCGAGCGTCGCGCGGCGCAGCTGGTAGCACTTCTCGTAGAGCGGCAGCGCGGCGTCGAACTGCTTCGTGTTGCGGTAGAGCACGGCCAGCGCGTACATCGACGCGATCGTGTCGTCGTGCTTCGGCCCCAGCACCGCCTTGCGCTTCTTGAACGCCTCGGCGAAGAGCGGCTCGGCCACGTCGTAGTGCGCCTGCTCGTCGTGCAGCGCGCCCAGCAGGTGCAGCACCGTCAGCGTGTCCGGGTGCACGCGGCCGCAGCGGCGCAGGCGGTCGGCCAGCGCGTCGCGGAGCAGCGTCTCGGCGCGGTCGAAGCGGCCGAGCGACCGCAGCAGCTCCGCGAGCGTCAAGCGCAGCGCGTTCTTCTCGAAACGCTCCTCCGGCGGCTCCGGCTCCGGCTGCGGCGCCTCCTCGACGACCGCGTCGCCCTCCGCCGCCGCGTCAGCGTCAGCGTCGCCAGCGGCGGCCTCCGCGTCGCCCTCCGCCGCGTCTGCCGCCGCTTCGGCGGTGGACGCTTCGGCGACGGCGGCATCGGTCGCCTGCGGCTCAGCGGCGGCCTCGTCGACCGCGGCGGGTTCATCGGCAGCGGCGGCAGCGGCGGGGCCGTCCACTGCGACCGGCGCAGCGTCCTCCGCGCCAACAGCGCCAGCGTCAGCGGCAGCGTCAGCGTCGGGTGGGACGACGGCGTCGAGGACGTCGGAGACGATGGCGGCGACCGCTGCGGCGCTTGCGTCGGCCGAAGCGTCGGCGGCGGCGTCGACGAGAGCGGCGACGGTCTCCGCGGCGACGGCGGCCGCGTGCGACGCGTCGGTCTCCGTCTCCGTCTCCGTCGCCGCGACGTCGACGACGACGTCGTCCACCGCGGCGGCTGCAGCGGCGTCACCGTCGCCGTCGGTGGCGTCGGCGATGGCGTCGGCGACGGAGGCGACGATGGGCGCGTCGCTCGCGACCGTTTTCGCTGCGACCGGCGCCGCGGGCGACGCCAACGGCGACACAGGCGACTCACCGTCGGCGGGGGCGGCGTGTTCGACGGCGACGCTGGGCTCCTGCGCCGCTGCCGCCGCCGTCGCGGCCGCCGCTGCGGTGGTCGCAGCCGCAGCGGCGGCGACGAGCTTCGCTTTGAACTTTGCGTCCTCGGCGTCCTCGTCGAGGTCCTCGGTGATGGTGGCCAGGTCGAAGCTCGTCATGCGCTCGATGCTGTCCATGCGCTGCGACCGGTTGTGGTCCTCGTCGACGTCGTTGTCCAGTTCGTCCTCCGGCGGAAACGGCTCGTCGGCGGTTTCGTCGAGCTCCGCCTCAACGATGGCGACGAATTGTTCTTTGAACCACGCGGCGACCGTCGCTTGGACCTTGTCCAGCCCGCCCTCGACGGCCGCGAGGTCGTCGCCCAGACACTGTTTGATCTCGCGGTCGCGGAAGTCGCTGCGAGCGACGTCGACGTGCGCGGCGAAGGCGACGAGCTTCGCCGCCGTGTCGACGACCAAGTCGCGGATCAGACGCTTCTTCTCCAGTCGCGAGATCGCCAGGTCCAAGCGCTTGTGGTGCGCGATTTCGAAATAGGTCGTGTAGAGCTCCCAGCGACTGGTCAGCGGCGGCAGCGGCGCCGGGTGCGTCCACAGCGGCGCGAGGAAGACGCAGCGGTCGGCGGTGGCGAGCAGTTTCTGCAGCGACGCCAGCCAAAACTCGTAATCGACGTTCGCGACGGAGTACTGAGAGAAGGAGAAGACGTCGATCCAGACGGAGGCGTGCGGCTTGTCCTCCAGCGCCGTCTTCAACATCGACACGACCTCCAGAAACGAGAACCGCCAGCTGTGCGTCAAGACGACGTCTGCGCGGCGGATGCCCTCCGCTTTCTCTTTGTATAACACGTCGCAGAACGACGATTTGCTCTTCTCGGTCTTCGCCTTGACGATTTTCTTCCAAACGTCGTCGGTGGTCCACCCGGCGAAGGCGTCGACGCCGCCGTTCTCCTCGACGAAATTGTCCAAAAACGCCAGCGTAACGCCCAATTGTGGGACTGCCACTTTCACTTTCTCCGGTGGCCGATTGGCACCGGCATCTACTTGCCGCTGTGGAGCGAAGCAGCAAGCGAAAAAACTCATTTTGCCGTCGGCGTCAAAGTGGCGGGTGTCGAGCGGTGTACAGCCGTTTAGCTCACTGTCAATCGATAAGGATTCTCACACGTTTGCTGAGGCCTCCAGAGGAATGCATTGTGTCGCTACGACGACGTGGGATGAGCCCCAAACGACGACGGATTCGCGTTGGATTCGCGTCGCCCTTCGACGGCGACGCCGACGACGGCGCCGCCAACTGCCGCCGCCACGACGACGACGACCACCGACGGTTACAAAACTCGGAAACACGGTAAACCTGCACAGAGATTTGACACGTGCTCACGACATATCTGTCAAATAACTCGGGCGCAGCCGCGTCTGCTGTGCCCCGTCGCGTCGATAGCTCATCGACCAAAAGAAAACCAGGGAAGTGGGCACAAACGAAGAGGAGCTGTGCCTATCACAGCCTCAAACACGTGTGGTGTGTGCCGTTATCAGACGGGTGGCGGTCAGTGGCAGCGCCGAACAGTGACCAAATATGCAGCGGTTATCGTCCGGACCGCGTCTCGTGCACATCCTCATCGCTACGCTCGTCATAGGATACGTGTTGATTGCGTACAAAGTACTCTTTCACGATGATTTGGCGGCGTCATCTACTGCAGATACGTCCGCTGCGCTGAAGATGCAGGTGTCGGACTGTCGCAAAACGACCATTCAGCAGAGCCAGGAGCTCAAAACGGCGCGACAGTCGCTGTCCGAACTGCAACTTCAGTTGGATGACACCGCTAAGAAGCTAGCGGAAGCCACCGCATCAGCAGTGGCACCAAAGCCAGTCGCCTCGGCGATTCGGCCGGGTGTGATCGTGCTCGGTATGCACCGCTCGGGCACGTCCGCGCTCGGCGGCCTCATCAACAAAATGGGGCTGAAGACCGGCGGCCCTCTGATCCAGGCCGCGGAAGACAACGAGAAGGGTTTCTTCGAGCGTATCGACGTCGTGTTGCAGGACGATTACCTGATGCAGAAGCAGGGCGTGCACTACTCGCACAACACCTACCGATACGACGCCCTCGTGGGCATCAAACACATCCTCAACGACGACGGCGGCAAGTTCTTCAAAGAGGGACAGCGAGGCCTGGCCTTCCTGAACAACCCAGAGAGCTACCCGTGGATGCTGAAGGACCCGCGGCTGTGCATCACGCTACGCACGTGGCTGCCGCTGCTCAACTTCGTCCCCGCGGTGCTCTTCACCTATCGACACCCGATGGACGTCGCCTTGTCCATGAACAAGCGCGAATTCGAACGGTTCGCCGTGAACAAAGGTCTGCGGCTGTGGTATGTCTACAACAAGCGGGCCATTCTGCAGTCGCACGACCTGTGCCGCGTGGTCACCTCGCACCGCAAAGTGATGCAGCAGCCGCACGAAGAACTCGCCCGCATTTTCGACGAGCTGCACGGCTGCGGCGTCGATGTGCCGCATCAGTTGACGGACCAGGAAGTGTCCAGCTTCATCGACATCAAGCTGCAGCACGGCCGCTCGACGCTGAAGGACCACACCTGCGACGAGGATCTCACGCAGATCGTCCCGCCCGCCTCGTGGCCCACCACCGACCCGCAGCACATTCGCTTGTACCGCGAAGCAATGCGCGTCTATTGCGCCATGGAAGATGGCCGAGCCTTCCTGCCCGGCTTCCAGTTCGCCGAGTTTGTGAAGGACGACTGAGTGGCGACCTTGTACATTGACGACCCCACCACCACCCTGAGCGCGGCTTATCGCATTTACACAGAAGAGTCTCTAACTACCGCTTTGTTCATATACAATGGATGGTTCGCTGTTCGAACGGCCCGCAGGGGCCCTACGGCCGCAGCGGGGTCTAGTAGAGGTGCACGATGGCGTAGGCGAAGGTCCAGAACAGAATATACGTCAACACTTGGCCACTGAACATAGAAAACTCGAACTGCACAAAGGAGCCCACCACGAACTTCCCACTGTCAAACTTCATCTTCGCCAGGAGCCCCACCAGCGACAGCGCGGCCACGCCCACGAACAGGTACAACCCCCGCAAACTCGTCAAACCCAAAACACCGGCCACGATACCGGCAACGATGGCCAGCGAGATATGAAAGGTTTCCAAGTTGCGGATGTTGAACATCAGGGCATCCTGCTTGATGAACTGCTTCTTGTCACCGATAGCGATTTCGGCGATGTCGGACATGACTCTGCGGGGTCAAGTGTGGGGAAGAGAAGTAACGTCGGTATGACCGCACGAAGCAAGTATCTCTACGATAAAATGTGTTCAATCGATGAGTTTTGAGCCGCCGTCTCACGAGAAGAAACGGTAAACCAGAGTAAACGATAAAGCTTCGATTCGTTGTTGCGAAACAGCGACCGCGAGGCCCAAGTGTACACGACGACGACGACGACCAGCAGGCGACACGACGACGACGACGATGTGGGCTTGTGGGTTAGCAGCCAGCGAAGCTGTGATCAGTAGAACCAACACTGCCAGCCGGTTTGCACATGTTGACGATCCTGTTGGTGTTATTGTTGTTGTTAAAAGTAGCACCGGTGTGACATACAATCGTGTGCGGCCGTCGTGTCAGTGTAGTGCAAAAGAGGTGGACCTCAGACCGGTGAGTGAGAGAGGCCTCACAGTGCGGGCGGCCGACACCACTCGACTCAAGGGCTACCAGGAGAATAACTTAAACCCACTGACGCTGCAGGTGCAACTGTCGTCGGGGGGTGTCAGCCTGCATCTTCGCCCTCACAGCCTCAGACGGTTACGGATACGCCCACACGCTGCACCTTCGCGAGTGTCAAGACATGACATAGACACGTCACGGACGCTCTTCTTGGGCCGCCAAATGCTGGCGGCTGAGGACGGAGCCCCACAGGTCCCGGTGACCGTGCCCTTTCGACAGATGCAGCACCGCCATCAGACCGCGCATATACAGACTGACGGTGTTCTCTTCTAACGCCCAACTGCTCTCGCTGGGGTAGATGTGGCCGTGCAGGGGCCCGCCGAACAACACGGCGCCGTGCTCGTCGGGCGTCTTGACCCACACTTCGTGTTTTCTGCGGCGACCGTCGTCAGGTCAGCGGATGCGCATGCAAAAACGACAGGAACACTTACCTAATGGAGACGAAGAGCGTCTTCTTGGACGTGATCGACGACGGTAGAGGCACACGCACCTCGAGCGCGTCCACGGTCTCGGTCCACGTGTGGTCGTGCGACGAGCCGTCCAGCTGCCGGTGGGGGTCCAACTTGTGTCGCGACGGGTCGTAGAACGTGGGCGACCGCGACATTTTGTGCGGTCCGTCCTTCAGAATGTCCGCCGAGATCGCGTTGACGCCCCCGTTCTCCTCCAGTTTTCGGCGAAACAACGCGGTCTCCGCGGTCTCGGCGGTCTCCGCGGGTCCGTCACTGCTGCCGTGTTGGTGGCGGCCCGGTGACGACACGCCACCATCTTCATTGACATCGTCTACCTCCGGTGGGGGTACAGACGACAGCAGCGTGACTTGGCACGATACAGCCTTCTTCGCGGCAGCGACGGCGTACGGCGGCTCCAGATCCAAACGCGCGACCTCGCCGAGGGCCATGTGCAACACACCGTAGTGGAAGCCCGTGAAGACTTCCGCGTCTTGACCAATGCAGAAGGTCACTTCCTGATCACTTCTAGACAGTCCCGCTACGTTCATCACGTTGCCGTTGGCGTCAATCCGTTCCACGACGATTGTGACCGTGTCACCGTATGCAGGCTTTCCTCTCGATGGATCGCCAGGCTTTATGATCGTTTTGTGAATTCCACCGTCGCGAAGAGGAGACACGTCCTCTCGAATGGTGTTGACGGAAGAAGCCCGCAGCGGTGAAGAGAGTGACCGGGTCCAGGCCACCCGATGACGCAGGCCAACGGAGAAGCTGAACACGACCCAACTCCACCCCACCAACAACAAGCCACCTATCGTCAACAAACGCATGGTGTGCACAATGTCTGTCCTCAAACCTTTGTCCTTGTGCTTTTGTATCAATTTTTTCTTGACCATTGGCCATTGACCCCGCGGAGCGATCGATCAGCGGAGGAGGCCCTCGTCGTCGTCATGTCGTCGTCGTCGTCGTCGTCGTCGTCGTCATAGTCAGCACTAAGAGAGGTACGTTTTGCTCGGTTACCCGAGTGTAGTTTGAGAAGGTACTGCGGATGGCGAATGAACGATGGTCCAACAACCGAAACAGAGAGGTGTACGTTTGGAAGTGATAATTTAAGTATAAAACCTACTTGAGATGAAACAAATGTGTACAAATGTTGGGTATATCGTCGCCGCGGCGGCAGTGCCGCGGGACTGGTCTAACGAGCAAACTTGTTCTACACAGCGATAAGGGGTGGGTGGGGATCTGTACGCAGCGGGCGTCGGCGACGCGACGTGTCGATGACGAGGCGGAGCGCCGCGGCGAAGCGAAACAGAAAATCGTTGAAAGCAAACGAGTCAGCGACGAAGTCGTCGCTGTGGTGAGAGTATAGGCTTTGGGGAGGAGGAGCTTCGAGACATGGCGCAGGGCGAGACGCGGCGAGGTGCACGGGCGGCGATGGCGGCGAAACGGACGAAGAGCCATCACGGGGCCAGAGGTGCGACCCCTCAAGATTCAAAAACGACACGAGTCGACTCGCAAACGAGGCGACTGCAAAAAAAGCGGGAGCAGCGATGGGGGAGAAGGGAAGGGCTCTGCCTCTCACTTCTGCACCTGTCCACTGCGGTTGAAGTGCAAGATGCGGGCGGTACGCGACTTGAGCTGCGTGTCGGCCTTCTCGACGTACGACGACAGCTCCAAGTCGGAGCCCTCGCGAGAGAAGCGATACCGACGGTCACGGCTGCTGTGGCGGTGGTGCGACGACGTGTGTGAAGGGTAGTCGGCGGATCGCGAGCGCACCGTGCGCATCCGCGACGGGTGCCGGGACTGGGTCGGTGCCCCCTCCGCAGCGTCGGTCGGCGCAGCACTGACAGCGGCCTGACGCGGTGTTTTTGGCGAACGAGTCGGTGGCTGCGGCACGGTGGCAGCGCTCGGAGGCGCCAGCGTCTCGTCAGCGCCGGAAATGTCGAGGCCTACGGCCGACAGGTCCGCCGCGTCGTCGTCACTGGCGGCATCCGCACCGACCGCTTCGTCACCCGACGCATCGGAGACAGACGCCGAGGAGGCGCCGCTGCTTGAGCGCGACCGATCACTCGCATCGTCGAAGAGCCCCTCACTGTGTGCCTGCTTGTACCAGGCGGCCGTGCGGGCGATGCCCTCGCTGAACGACACCTGCGGCTGGTAGCCCAGCAGGTTGTGCGCCTTGGAGATGTCCGCGCAGGTGCGCTCGACGTCACCGGGCTGTTCCGGAAGCACCTCGATGAGGGCCTTCTTGCCGACGCAGGTCTCCACGAGCGCGATGAAGTCCTTCAACAGATACGGCTTGCCGTTGCCCAAGTTGACCACTTCGCAGCCCAACGGCGTATCGATCGCGGCCACGACGCCTGCCACGATATCGTCGATGTACGTGTAGTCGCGTGACGTGGAGCCGTCACCGTATTGTTGAATCGCCTCCCCGTTGAAGACACGGTCGATGAATTTGAACGGCGCCATGTCTGGGCGGCCGCGGGGACCGTAGACGGTGAAGAAGCGCAGGCCCGTGCAGTTCAGGCCGTACAGATGGTGGAAGGTGTACGCCAGCAGTTCACTGTCGAAAGAACAGACCATCGTTGTCAATGAATGAGCCGCAGAGCGCGCAAGGGGCAGCAGGGGTCGCTTACCAGGCTTTTTTCGTGGCGGCGTACGGGGACACCGGCTTCTCGACGGCGTCGCTCTCGCTGAGCACCGACTTCTCCGAGCAGCCGTAGACGCTGGACGAGGAAGCGTAGACGAAATTGGCACATGTGTATTGACGGGCCAAATCCAAGAGACGCGTCGTGCCCTCGATGTTGCTGTGCACGTAGATGTACGGGTCGATGATCGACGCGCGGACACCCGCGCGAGCCGCCAGATGGCAGATGTGAGTGGGCTTCTCCTGTGCGAAGAGGTTACTGATGAATTGGACGTCACAGATGTCTCCGCGGTAGATCTTGACCCGGGCCCCGTACTTCTCGCACAGGTAGCGCAAGTTGGCTTCCTTCAAACGCACGTCGTAGTAGTCGTTCATCTCGTCAACCACCACGACACTGTCGCCTCGACTCATAAGCTTGTCGGCGACATGGGATCCGATGAACCCAGCACCCCCGGTCACGAGAACGACTTTCCCAGTGGTGGAGGAGGCATCGATGGCTTTTTGTTCCAACATGTTCATGTCGTCGTCCATTTAGTTACTCTATTTAAATTGTGAAATCAACCAATGGTGTGCACCAGTCACATGCACGATGATGCAACGTAAGCACTCGAAGCTTCGGAACGAAGACGTCGAAGAGAGAAGAAGGGGCCCGCTTCGAAAAAGGAAGTGAAAAATTGCCGCTGACGCTGACGCCGCAGATTCAACACGACTGACGTGCGTTGAGGGGAACCGAAAAAGGCGAGAAATTTCTCACGAAAGAGGACTCCCACGTGGCGAAAGTCGATGTTGAACCATCTTGGCAGCAGCGGAAACCATCTTCCCTCTGCGGAGCCAACCAAAAACTCGACTTTTGGCGATATCGCCATGTGCAAGTGCGCAGTGGTCACGATGGCGACGACAACGGCACACGGGTTCACGGTTCACGGTTCAGCAGCAGCGGCGCAGCGGAGACGCGTTCGTTCCATACACCTCCCTCCTCGTGTCCTGTGAGGTTCAAAGTGTATTGGATTCGATGACTGCCACAAGAAACAACAGGGAAAGCACAGAGCATAGACCTATGTATAGGACTAACGACCATGGGGCACAGTTCACGTGTTTACAGAGTCCACTGCACTGCACTGCACTGCACGACGGGGACACTGCCTCCTCAAACTCTCGTGATGAGCGTCCGGCCTCTGCTGGGGACTCTCCCACTCATCCTCGTCTGTCCGTCCACAACGTTCAACAGATAAGTCAACTGTTGATGAACCAGTGGGTCGCTGGGGTAATGGACACGTGCATCCCGCAGGGCCCTACGCCTCCGCAGTAGACCCGCGGACCAGACACCGCCCGAAAGAAGCGACCTTCGGCACAACAGATGTGCCGCGCCTTGGCAGCATGTGCCACAGCGGCAGCAGCCGTCGATTCGCCCTCTATCGCCGCCGTTTGGCACGTGGCGTGTGTCGTTGCTGCGGGGAAGGGAGGGGGGGGGGGTACGGGCTCCTGCTCAGTCATCTTCCTGCGACGCCGCATGTGGCGCTTTACGCGCAGCCTCGAGGGCGAGCACGGCGGGGTCGATGTGCAGCACGATGTTCGTGCGGCGCTGGGCGCGCATCGGCTTCGGCGGCGGCGTCGACGGAGAGTCGCAGCCGGACGAAGCGCTCGCCGCGACACTCGGCGGCTGTCGCGGCGGCGGTGGCGGTGGAGAGAACGTCGACGGGGACGAGACCGGCGGCGGGGGCGGCGGGGCGAACGGCAGCCGCACGGCGCCCTTCAGCACCGCGGGCGACACCGACAGCGACGTGGACGCCGTCGTGTCCACCGCCGAGGTCGACGACGCCGCCGTCGTGAACGAACTGCTGCGACTGGCGGCGGGGTTATCCACCGCGGCGCCGATCCGCACGGGAATCGGGATCGGCGACGAGGCGCGCGGCTGCGACGCGGCGGCCGCCGACGATGGCGACGAAGACGAAGACGAGGTCGACGAGGACGGCGCCGCCACTGTCGTTGTCGCCGCCGCCGTTGGATGCGCCGTGGGCGACCCGAGCGGGGAGAACGCCGTCATGCTCGTGCGGGCGAAGCGGCGGATGTTCTCGCCCAGCGCCGCGGACATTTTCATCATCGGCGCCGTCACCAGCGTCGCGATGCGCTCGTTCTCGCTGCGCGGCGCACTGCTCGTCGCGGTCGCCGTCATCGCACTGCCCGTGCGGCGCTGCTCTTCTTCCCAGTCGTTGAACTCGTCGAGTTCGTTCTCGTCGACGTCGCCGCGTCGCTCGAGGTCGACGTCGTCGTCGTCGCCACCGTCCGACGCGTCGTCGTCGTCGCTGCCCACCGTCCGCGTCGACGACTGCGCGTACAGCGACGGCCGCTTGCCCGACCCCGCCAGCGTCGTGAAGCAGCGGTCACAGACGCGCACCGGTCGTCGGCTGTCGACGTGCGGCAGCTTGAAACGCTTCGAGGAGCAGCCGTCGCAGACGACGACGCCGCAGTGGCGACAGTGGTGGCGGCGGTAGAGCAGCGTGAAGACGGTGCCGCACAGCTCGCAGTCGGGGCTGTTCGTGTCGGGCTTCCACAGCGGCGCAATGGCGGCCAGCTCCCCAACGCCGCCGCCACCGCCCTCGTGCTGCTCTCGCTGCTGTTGTTGCTGACGCAGCTCGCGCGTCTTGGCGATGTGCAGCTGGATGGCGTCGGTCCAGTCGCGCCGCTCCGCCGCCGACCGCGTCTTCACCTGAAACGTCTTCGCGGGCGACAAGACGATGAACGATTCCGCGGCGTTGGCGGCATCGGCGGGCAGTTCTTGAATGTAGCAACGATCGAGCGAGATCTGTCGGTTGAGCGTGTAGAGCCCCAGCGGCGTCTTCTCGCCGTAGCACAGCTGATCGTTGAACAGCCAGAACTGGAACTCCTTGTACCGTTTCCTACACACAGACAGATAGACGGACAGAGAGCTCCATATTAGAGAGAGGGGAGAGAGAGAGAGAGACAGAAGGCCAAGCAGGGGCGAGCGAAGACGCACCGACACTGGCGCAACAGCGTCGCCTCCATGACGAAGCGGCGGTTGACGTCCTCGAGCAGATCGACACGCGTCGTCGGCTCGATCTGCAGCATGATTTGGAGGATCTTTTCCTTGTTTTCACGGGCGCGGATCGCTTCGTTGTTGTATTCGGCGGTGAGGGAAATGGTGGCGAGCGAGGTTTGCAGCGTCGCGTGGTCCGGGTGGTCCTCGGGCGTGTACTTGATGAGCTGCTCCATGAGCAGGCGATAGCGCGGGATGCGCTGTACGGGCAGAATCAGAAGCGCTTCCAGATTGGCGCCTTGCATGACGGGATCCTTCTCGAGGTTGGCGACGAAGTCCGAATACCGCCGATTCTTGGTGAGCAGGTGCCCACGGCGCTGCATCGCGGGCTCGTAGTTGGCCAAGTACTGCGAATAGATGTCGCAGTTGCTGGCGATATCCTCGAACAGACTCAGAAACTTGAGGTTCTGCGACGTGGTTCCGTCTAGCGAGTGTCGGGCGTGCAACTCGTAGATCTTCTCGATGCCCTCGAACTGCAGCGCCAGGTCTTTCTTGTCGAGAATGTTCTGGCTTCGCATTTGCCCCAGAACGACATCAATGGTGAGCTTTAGCCGAGTCACATAGGTGTGCTCGGTGGATAGAATTTCTTGAATCACGTAGAAACGTTTCTTGGCGCGAGGATCTTCCTCGGCGGCGGTCGGACCGGTGCTCATATCTTTCTGCCGATTTCTCTTTAATCTTGACAATTTTCGCTTCAGCAAAAGAGAAAAAACCTCAGTCTATGCAACAGGAGGTTCGATCGGGCAGGCAAATGAATTCTATCGGCGAAGTAACTCGAAATCTTCGCCTCTTTTTTTGATCGTCGCCGGCATCGGAACAGCCAGCGACCGACGGACGAGGCTGTGCCTCTGGTCTCCGGAGACGCGCTCTTCGAGAAATAGCGTCGCGATGACGACGACAGAATTTCTGATCGCTAAGCGAAGGAATAGTGTACAAGTGGTAATCGATACCGCTGCATGCTGTGACATACCAAACACTGTTTGGTAGACAGATAGATATTACAGTTCGGTTGAAGCTGTTAAAGAAGGTCATTCCCCATTTAACACCGCTGACAAGCGCTTACGTCGTCGTCATGCGAGTCGGAAAGCACAGTGAACAGCCAGCTGCGATCACGCGTCCGTCCGCGATATCGCGTGTTTTCCGTAATCGGCTGCAGTGGCGAAACACGGATCTCCGCAAAAGCGGGTTGCCATTGAATGGCGTCGCCTCGTCGCTGTGGGAACCGATTGCATGCAACTGATTGCATGGTTTGTAGGCATTGATTCGCATCACTATCGATTGATTTGATCTGTTCGCAACCCTTGACAAGGCAACAGACGAAAGATGTCGGGCAGTGCGCAAACGCAACTGGCCAATCAAGTATTTGTGCGCAACTTGCCGTACGATGTCTCCGACGAAGACTTGACGGCGTTGTTCGAAGAGGTGGGACCGTTGAAGAATGTGTCGATTGCCAAGGAGGCCAATGGCAAGTCGCGAGGCTTTGGATTTGTGAAGTTGTAAGTGGCGGCGACGTGTCCGCGACGTGTTGAACGACGTGTGAGTGACTTGTGTGTGCCCTGGACCACGACAGTGCGCTGGAGGACGATGCGAAGGCCGCGCTGACGAAACTGCAGGGCCACGATATCAAGGGCCGCAAGTTGAAGCTGGAGTTGGGCATCAAGAAGGACAACGACTCGAAGAAGCGCAAGCGCGACGACGGCGAGGCGGCTGAGCAGACCCCCGCGGCACCTACGGCACCTGCTGCGAAGCCCGCGAAGACGCCCGCTACGGCAGCAGTCACCAAGGCCACCGAGGACGCCAAGGCGAAGCCTGCCAAGGCCCCGAAGAAGGACGCCGCGCCGGTCGTCGCTGACGTCGAGACGGCGAAGGCCGCCGACGCGAAGACCGACGCGACGGACGCCGCCGAGGCGGTGAGCCGCGGTCGACAGGTGCTGGTGTTCGGCGTGCCGCTGGACGTGAACAAGAAGATCTTCTCGCGCGTGCTGGACAAGGTCGTGCGCAAGGTGCGCGTGGAGTTCGTGACGGAGGGCCACCCGGTGAGCGAGAGCGCGCTGATCACGTACCCGGCGGGCAAGGTCGTGCTGCTGACGACGAACTCGCGGCCCGACGCGCAGAAGATCGTGGAGGCGCTGAACAAGGAGACGATCGGCAACCTGGGCTTCGGCAAGTTCAACTTCAGCGAGGACGCGGCGAAGGGGAAGAAGGAGGCCGCCGAGGCGGCGGAGGAGGCCGCCGGCGACGCGGACGAGGCGGTGGCGGAGATGTTCCGCACGAAGAACATGCTGAAGCAGCGACTGATCGCGCGGCTGCACTCGGAGATCGCGCCGCTGGCGCACCGCAAGAAGCGCTGTCGCCTGATCATCCGCAACTTGTCGTTCCAGGCGCGCGACCTGCACATCATGGAGCGCATGAAGCGCTTCGGGCCCATCGTGGACATCGACCTGCCCATCACGGTGCTGGAGAAGCCGCTGAAGAAGCGCGGCCCCAAGGGCGGCGACGCGGCCGCTGAGACTGGCGGCGAGCCCGCGGCGCCGGCGACGAAGCAAGTGGAGACGCACCGCGGCTTCGCGTTCATCACGTTTCTGTGCGAGGCGGACGCGAAGAACGCGGTGGCGCAGAGCAACGTGGCGGGCCAAGTGCTGAAGATCTGCAACCGCGAGGTGGCCGTGGACCACTGCTACAGCAAGGACACCTACCTGAAGTTCGGCAGCAACCCGCCGCCCGAGGAGGCCGCTGACGCTGACGCCGACGCGGCGGCCGCAGCGACCGGCGACGACGACGCCGCAGCCGACGACGCCGCGCAGAGCGACGATGACGACGAGGCAGACGACGCCTCTGCGGCCGACGAGGACGACGCGGAGACGGACGAGGACGAGGACGACGGGTCGCTGGAGGAGGACCACGGCTCGGACCTCGACCTGAGCGACGACGAGGACGGCGACGAGGCCGCGCCGAAGGACAAAGACGCGTACGTGAGCACGACGAAGAACCAGCAGCTGATCGGCGGCGACGTGAACGAGGGCCGCACGTTGTTCCTGCGCAACCTGGCGTACGACATGACGGCGGAGGACATCAAGGCGGTGCTGCAGCGCTACGGCCGCGTGGAGCTGGCGCTGGTGGTGAAGGACAAGGCGACGGGGACGTCGAAGGGGTCGGCGTTCGTGAAGTTCGCGGACGCGCTGAGTGCGGACCGGTGTCTGAAGGAGTGCGAGGTGTCGGGCGTGGAGATCAAGCACAAGAACGTGAAGGTGGCGCGGGCCATCGACCGCGACTCGGCGGAGAAGATCAAGCAGGGCCAGAAGCCCGGCAAGGACAAGCGCAACCTGTACCTGGCCAACGAGGGGCTGGCGCTCGACGGCGACGCCACGGCGCACATGAACGAGCACGACCGCGAGAAGCGCACGCGGGCGCAGGCGGACAAGAAGAAGAAGCTGCAGAACCCGCTGTTCTTCGTGTCGCACGAGCGGCTGTCGATCCGCAACCTCGCGAAGCACGTGAAGGACCACGACCTGAAGATCCTCTGTCTCAAGGCGACCAAGGCCGGCCTCAACAAGGACCTCGTATCGCTGCAGGACATGCAGAACCTGCAGCAGGCGCAGGGGCCCGAGCTCTTCGACGCGCCGCCGTCGTCGTCGTCGTCTGGGGCGGCGTCGTCGTCGTCTGCGGCGTCGTCGTCGACGGTGAAGCTGCGGTCGATCAACCAGTACAGCCTGCAGGACCTGCGCTCGCTGCCCACCTTCGACTCGAAGACGTGCATTCGGTCGGCGAAGGTGATTCTGGACCTCGACCGCGCGGCGAAGGACGCGGCGAACAAGGCGGCGGCGGCGCCGTCGCGGGGCTACGGCTTCGTCGAGTTCAGCCACCACGCGTTCGCCCTGGCGTGTCTGCGCGAGCTGAACCACAACGCCGCGTACGAGCAGATGGCGCAGCAGGTGGCGGGCAAGGACAAGGAGGCGCGCACGCGGCTGATCGCCGAGTTCAGTCTGGAGAACATCCGCAAGGTGAAGATCCTCAAGGACCGCCAGGACCGCGTCGAGACGCGTCGCGAGCAGCAGCGCGCGCTGAGCAACGCGACGGCTGAAGAGAAGCTGGCGCGCAAGAAGGAGAAGCGTCGGCTGCAGCGCGAGCAGAAGCGTCAGCGCCAGGCGACGAAGAACGAAGAGGCGGCGGGCGGCGAAGCGGCGAGTGACGCGGCCCCTGCGGCGGCGGCGCCGGCGTCGAAGAAGCGCAAGCACGACGACGTCGCGGCGGCGCCGGGCGGCAATGGCGAGGCGGCGGCCAGCAAGAAGGCGAAGAAGGTGACCATCCGCGACGCGGCGGCGGCTCCGGCAGCGGCCCCGGCGGCGAAGGCGGCGACGGCGACGGCGTCGGCGGCCCCGAAGAAGAGCAGTCTGAAGAAGACGAAGTGAGGCGGCGGCGGCGGCAGCAGCAGCGGCAGTAGTGCCCGGGTAGAGCGGTAGAGCAGCCCTTGTAACATAGTAACGTAGAGCGGCGACAGTGCAGTGTTTCTCACGTGACGGGCAGGTGCACAGGGCGACGTGCGAACAGACCGCGGACCACCGACGACAGCGGGCGACTGGCGCTCAGAACGGACCAACGGCGACAGCTGCCAGTGTCTCTTCCAGATCACACGGAACGTCCGCCAGCCCACCGCAAAGTACGTCCCGCATGCCCTGCACACACAACCACAGCGACCCGGAGAGACGGAGAGACGGTCGCTATTTATACACCGCGTTACACAGACCGCAATACTCGCTACACCCATAGCCGCTGCCGCCAACGCCGCCTCACTTCGTCTTCTTCAGACTGCTCTTCTTCGGGGCCGCCGTCGCCGTCGCCGTCGCCGCCTTCGCCGCCGGGGCCGCTGCCGGAGCCGCCGCCGCGTCGCGGATGGTCACCTTCTTCGCCTTCTTGCTGGCCGCCGCCTCGCCATTGCCGCCCGGCGCCGCCGCGACGTCGTCGTGCTTGCGCTTCTTCGACGCCGGCGCCGCCGCCGCAGGGGCCGCGTCACTCGCCGCTTCGCCGCCCGCCGCCTCTTCGTTCTTCGTCGCCTGGCGCTGACGCTTCTGCTCGCGCTGCAGCCGACGCTTCTCCTTCTTGCGCGCCAGCTTCTCTTCAGCCGTCGCGTTGCTCAGCGCGCGCTGCTGCTCGCGACGCGTCTCGACGCGGTCCTGGCGGTCCTTGAGGATCTTCACCTTGCGGATGTTCTCCAGACTGAACTCGGCGATCAGCCGCGTGCGCGCCTCCTTGTCCTTGCCCGCCACCTGCTGCGCCATCTGCTCGTACGCGGCGTTGTGGTTCAGCTCGCGCAGACACGCCAGGGCGAACGCGTGGTGGCTGAACTCGACGAAGCCGTAGCCCCGCGACGGCGCCGCCGCCGCCTTGTTCGCCGCGTCCTTCGCCGCGCGGTCGAGGTCCAGAATCACCTTCGCCGACCGAATGCACGTCTTCGAGTCGAAGGTGGGCAGCGAGCGCAGGTCCTGCAGGCTGTACTGGTTGATCGACCGCAGCTTCACCGTCGACGACGACGCCGCAGACGACGACGACGCCGCCCCAGACGACGACGACGAGGACGACGACGGCGGCGCGTCGAAGAGCTCGGGCCCCTGCGCCTGCTGCAGGTTCTGCATGTCCTGCAGCGATACGAGGTCCTTGTTGAGGCCGGCCTTGGTCGCCTTGAGACAGAGGATCTTCAGGTCGTGGTCCTTCACGTGCTTCGCGAGGTTGCGGATCGACAGCCGCTCGTGCGACACGAAGAACAGCGGGTTCTGCAGCTTCTTCTTCTTGTCCGCCTGCGCCCGCGTGCGCTTCTCGCGGTCGTGCTCGTTCATGTGCGCCGTGGCGTCGCCGTCGAGCGCCAGCCCCTCGTTGGCCAGGTACAGGTTGCGCTTGTCCTTGCCGGGCTTCTGGCCCTGCTTGATCTTCTCCGCCGAGTCGCGGTCGATGGCCCGCGCCACCTTCACGTTCTTGTGCTTGATCTCCACGCCCGACACCTCGCACTCCTTCAGACACCGGTCCGCACTCAGCGCGTCCGCGAACTTCACGAACGCCGACCCCTTCGACGTCCCCGTCGCCTTGTCCTTCACCACCAGCGCCAGCTCCACGCGGCCGTAGCGCTGCAGCACCGCCTTGATGTCCTCCGCCGTCATGTCGTACGCCAGGTTGCGCAGGAACAACGTGCGGCCCTCGTTCACGTCGCCGCCGATCAGCTGCTGGTTCTTCGTCGTGCTCACGTACGCGTCTTTGTCCTTCGGCGCGGCCTCGTCGCCGTCCTCGTCGTCGCTCAGGTCGAGGTCCGAGCCGTGGTCCTCCTCCAGCGACCCGTCGTCCTCGTCCTCGTCCGTCTCCGCGTCGTCCTCGTCGGCCGCAGAGGCGTCGTCTGCCTCGTCGTCATCGTCGCTCTGCGCGGCGTCGTCGGCTGCGGCGTCGTCGTCGCCGGTCGCTGCGGCCGCCGCGTCGGCGTCAGCGTCAGCGGCCTCCTCGGGCGGCGGGTTGCTGCCGAACTTCAGGTAGGTGTCCTTGCTGTAGCAGTGGTCCACGGCCACCTCGCGGTTGCAGATCTTCAGCACTTGGCCCGCCACGTTGCTCTGCGCCACCGCGTTCTTCGCGTCCGCCTCGCACAGAAACGTGATGAACGCGAAGCCGCGGTGCGTCTCCACTTGCTTCGTCGCCGGCGCCGCGGGCTCGCCGCCAGTCTCAGCGGCCGCGTCGCCGCCCTTGGGGCCGCGCTTCTTCAGCGGCTTCTCCAGCACCGTGATGGGCAGGTCGATGTCCACGATGGGCCCGAAGCGCTTCATGCGCTCCATGATGTGCAGGTCGCGCGCCTGGAACGACAAGTTGCGGATGATCAGGCGACAGCGCTTCTTGCGGTGCGCCAGCGGCGCGATCTCCGAGTGCAGCCGCGCGATCAGTCGCTGCTTCAGCATGTTCTTCGTGCGGAACATCTCCGCCACCGCCTCGTCCGCGTCGCCGGCGGCCTCCTCCGCCGCCTCGGCGGCCTCCTTCTTCCCCTTCGCCGCGTCCTCGCTGAAGTTGAACTTGCCGAAGCCCAGGTTGCCGATCGTCTCCTTGTTCAGCGCCTCCACGATCTTCTGCGCGTCGGGCCGCGAGTTCGTCGTCAGCAGCACGACCTTGCCCGCCGGGTACGTGATCAGCGCGCTCTCGCTCACCGGGTGGCCCTCCGTCACGAACTCCACGCGCACCTTGCGCACGACCTTGTCCAGCACGCGCGAGAAGATCTTCTTGTTCACGTCCAGCGGCACGCCGAACACCAGCACCTGTCGACCGCGGCTCACCGCCTCGGCGGCGTCCGTCGCGTCGGTCTTCGCGTCGGCGGCCTTCGCCGTCTCGACGTCAGCGACGACCGGCGCGGCGTCCTTCTTCGGGGCCTTGGCAGGCTTCGCCTTGGCGTCCTCGGTGGCCTTGGTGACTGCTGCCGTAGCGGGCGTCTTCGCGGGCTTCGCAGCAGGTGCCGTAGGTGCCGCGGGGGTCTGCTCAGCCGCCTCGCCGTCGTCGCGCTTGCGCTTCTTCGAGTCGTTGTCCTTCTTGATGCCCAACTCCAGCTTCAACTTGCGGCCCTTGATATCGTGGCCCTGCAGTTTCGTCAGCGCGGCCTTCGCATCGTCCTCCAGCGCACTGTCGTGGTCCAGGGCACACACAAGTCACTCACACGTCGTTCAACACGTCGCGGACACGTCGCCGCCACTTACAACTTCACAAATCCAAAGCCTCGCGACTTGCCATTGGCCTCCTTGGCAATCGACACATTCTTCAACGGTCCCACCTCTTCGAACAACGCCGTCAAGTCTTCGTCGGAGACATCGTACGGCAAGTTGCGCACAAATACTTGATTGGCCAGTTGCGTTTGCGCACTGCCCGACATCTTTCGTCTGTTGCCTTGTCAAGGGTTGCGAACAGATCAAATCAATCGTTTGTTTAGCGGTGGGAGAGGCAAGGGTCGTATTGATCGTATAGGACAACCAGAGTTAACGACTTTGTCGTGGCGAGGCGCCATTCATTGCGGCGGCTGGGCGACTGGGTTTGGGGTTTGGCGACGGCGCGACGGCCTCCCAGACCATCTCAGACCCGCCCAAAGGTTCTCAGACCCTTTCACCCAGACACGCACCACCAAACTAACCGTTATTTTGAGGTGTCCCTAAAGATAGGGGTGAATTCTCCTCAGCCGCTCAGTTTGTACCTAGACGGTACCAGACCGACACAAAGCCACACAGACGGTGGAGTATCTTGACGCAAAAACCGCTGCGAAGGTCTTCAAAGACTTCTAACTTCGATTGTTTGTCTTGTTCCTTTTCTCCAGCACTGTGAAGATACATCTACTTACGGCGAGTCTCTGTTCTGACCCTTTCATTCTCTATTTCGCAGTTTGATTATGATTGCTTCGTTGTCGGTTTTGCTGGTCGCATTGTTGGCCTTGGTCGTCGTTTCATCCGAAGATGTGCGAGCATTCAAGCATCCACTGACTGACATGCCCGGTCCTGCCGAAGATGTCAGTACTGTTCAATACTTCCCCAATCAACCAGACTTGAAGTTGCCGATCGGCGAGGTTATCACTGTATTATGCCACTTCAGCAATGAAGGCAGCGGCTACTACAACATTTCGGGCGTCATGGGCAGCTTGAATGCCCCCATTGATTTCCGCCATCATTTTCAGAACTACTCCTACAAGCCGTTCGGCATTGTGGTGAAGGGTGGCGAAGAAATCAGTCTGAAGTACACCTTCCAACTCCATCCCGAGTTGGACCCCGTCGACTATCAGTTGGCGGTGACCGTGTTCTACGACTCCGAGTCGGAGAGCTTCAGCAACACCTTCTTCAACCAGGTATGTTGGTCGATCAGCTCAGTTCTCGTCGCTGTCACTCGCTGTGTTCTGATCTTCGTCTGTGTTGTTGTAGACGGTGGAGTTGTACCTGCCCACCAGCGAATACGACTTCGACACGATCGCGTCGGTCCTGTTCAGTCTGGCCAGCACCGGACTGGTGATTCTTCTCGCAGTGTTTGCGTGCTTTCCTGAGACCAAGTTCTCTCAGGACATGACACGCAAACTGAAGAAGCT